>JAASGA010000027.1:0-60032 GCA_023334105.1 Globisporangium nodosum
AACTCTTTTGCAGCGACGTGGAAGCCGATTCTCGCGAGCCGCGTGTTTGCGAACGCGAAGGCGCTCGAGGACGACGGCCTGATCGACCACCTGCTGAGCATCTACGTCACGCGCAACCACACGCTGTGGAAGGTGAACGACGTGCAGAACTTCCTACTGCGCGCTGCTCAGCACGCGCTCGCGTCGCCGGCGCTGTTCACTGCCACGCCACAGGTGACGAAACTGCACCCGTCGCTGAGCAAGTACCAGCGCGCTGTCACGAACGGTGCGTCTTGCACTGTGGGGTTCAGTGTCTCGGTGGTGGTGTTGTCGTAGCATGCAGGAGCCCGTGCTGACACTTGTGCATCCATTCGCCGTCAGACTACTCGGATGAGGTGACGACGCTGCCGCCCGACCACCCGATGATGCAGCCGCCAGAGCTCCCGAACGGGCAGCCGATGAATGCGGAGGCGCTGGCGGCGCTCGCGCAGGTGCACGAGCAGGTGGCGGCCGGGAACCTGCCGGCGGACGCGAATCCGCTTTTGCTGTTCCTGCAGACGCTGCTGCCGTGGAACCACGTGGAGGGCGCGGGGCCACCGAACGACGCGAACCAGCAGCAGCAGCAGTAGTCGCACGAGGAGCGTTGAGCTCTGGAGCATTGCGCTCTGGACTGGTTGGTGGCGAATGAGTCAGTAAAGCTGCTGGATACTATCTGAGCCATTCGGATTCAACAGACTGCACCCATGTACCTCTGATGAAGTATCTCGTCCTCCCACTTTGCACCTGAACCCATTGTACTCTAAACTTAATCGAGTCGCCATGGTATGAAACTTGGAAAATCAGCCAGCAGTACGTCGCCCCGCCTGATTTGTGCCTTCTCGAAAGTCTCTTTTGGCGTGTCAACCGCCTCGTGCTTGACAAGCAAAATCAATCCCCCTTTGAAATTCCTCCCATTCCGGCATCCTCCGCGAAACCCGCAGCAGCAGCAGCAGCTTCCAAGCTCCAGCAGCTCCCAGCCTCCCAGCGACCGACTGACCGACACTAGCGCCACGATGGGCAACTCGAGCAGCAGCAACGGCGGCGGTCACACCAGCAGCAGCAAAACGCGCGCGGGCGGCAGCAAAAGCCGCGCGGCGGCGCCAGCGCACGTGCCGGCGGCGCCGCGGCCGCACAACCACCACCAGCAGGCGCCGCCCGCTGCGCCGACCGTGACTGCGGCGGCGGCGACGGCGCCCAGCGCTAAGCACGCGAACCCGGCGACGCGCGAGCGCAAGGCGTTCAAGGAGCTGGTAAGCGTCGATATGGAGCGAGTTCCTATGGTAGGGGACACGAGAGCTGACAGGAAGTGGCTGTGGGCGACAGATCACGGGCGAGCTGCGCGACGTGAACGAGTTCTATGACATTGAGCAGAAGGAGCTTGGCCATGGTGCGTGCGCTGGCTGTTGATGTGGGGTGGTAGTCGGGAAACTGATCGTTGGAGGCGTGCGTGGTGCAGGCCACTACGGCACGGTGCGCACGGGCATCAACAAGGCGAACGGCAAGAAGATGGCGATCAAGACCATCCCCAAGGCGAAGGTCAGCCGCCCGGAGACCATGCGCCGCGAGATCAGCATCCTCCGCGTACGTGGCAGCCTGTACTGAGCTCTTGGTGCTCCACTCACATAGGGCGAGACTGACACGGCGTGCACCTTACCTACTACCTCCAGACGCTCGACCACCCGAACATCATCAAGCTGTACGACGTGTTCGAGGGCAACCGCCACCTGCACCTCGTCACGGAGCTCTGCACGGGCGGCGAGCTTTTCGACCGCATCATCGCCCGCGGCCACTACAGCGAGGCGGACGCGGCCGTGCTCGTGCGCAAGATCTGCGACGCCGTCAAGCACTGCCACGACCGTGACATCTGCCACCGCGACCTCAAGCCGGAGAACTTCCTCTTCGAGACGTCGGCCGAGGACGCCGAGCTCAAGGTCATCGACTTCGGCCTCTCGCGCATGGACGACGGGCTCTCGGCGGGCGTCATGACCACGCGTGTCGGCACGCCGTACTACATCGCGCCGGAGGTGCTCGGCCGCCACTACGACAAGTCGTGCGACCTCTGGAGCATCGGCGTGATCACGTACATCCTGCTCTGTGGCTACCCGCCGTTCTACGGCGACACGGACCCGGAGATCTTCGCGTCCGTGCGCGCGGGTCGCTACGACTTCGACTCCCCCGAGTGGACACACGTGAGCGCGGAGGCGAAGGACCTGATCAGCCGGCTGCTGCTGCTGGACGCGTCCAAGCGCCTGACGGCCGAGGAAGCGCTGCGCCACCCGTGGCTGTCGGGCTTCGCGCCGAGCACCGAGATCGCGCTCAACTCGAACATCTTCTCGAGCCTCAAGCGCTTCACGGGCCACAACAAACTCAAGAAGGCGGCGCTCGCCGTGATCGCCGATCAGATGACCGAGACGGAGATCGAGGAGCTCAAGAAGCAGTTCATGGCCATCGACGCGGACGGCAACGGCGTCATCACGGTCGCGGAGCTCGCGGACGCTCTCCGCGGCATGGGCCACGGCATGATCGAGGAGGAGGTGACGGAGCTGCTCAAGGGCATTGACATTGACGGCGACGGGCTCGTGGACTACCCGGAGTTCCTCGCCGCGACAATGAAGCGGAACCTGGCGAACAAGGAGGAGTACCTCGTGAACGCGTTCAACTACTTCGACACGAAGCGGCAGGGCGTGATCACGAAGGCGGACCTGGTGCAGTTCATGGGCAGCGAGGACCAGGCGCAGGAGGTGATCGACGAAGTGGACGTCAACGGCGACGGCATGATCAGCTTCGAGGAGTTCATCGGAATGATGGAGCGCAAGGGCTTGGGTGACGAGTCTGAGTCCAAGGGCGGCAGCTCGGACGACCTTTCGGGCAGCTTCCTGTCTGCACAGTTCCCCACGGGAGTCGCGGCCACGCCGGGGTACCCGCCGATCAAGGAGACGGAGCTCTAAGGCGAAGGTGACGTCGAGATGCTGGAAATGGGGGAAGACTCGCGCCTTCACGAGCGAAGAAGTCGACCGGCGCTTCTCCCGAGGAGGCACAAGAGCGCTGATTGCTTGTCCACAGTTCATAATGCATAGGCTGCCTGCGTCCCGGTGACCGTGTTGAGAGAACTGCACTGTGTGTTGGTGTCTATCATACAGGAGGTGTCCACGCTGTGTATCGACAGACCAACTTGTGCAGCACGCTGTCTGTGATTCCCTGGACGCGCAGCAGGTCCGCGAGCTGTCGAGCCGGAGCATCCGCGAGCATCAGCACCAAGGAAACACAGTTCATCATCACAGGGTGCTCGACAGCATCGACACTCACGAACCTGTGAAAACGGTCGCGCGTCGACGATTCGTTCTGCGCGCTTGTCCCCGATGGCAGGAAGCTCCACGAGCTGCTCGGCGCGGGCGGAGTTCACCACCTCGAGCAGATCCGCCTCCATCACGACTCGCACGTACGCGGAAGTGGACATGAGCTGGCTGGGCACGAGAGCCGCCGCCTCCGGACACTCGGCTTCCAGCAACTTCATGCGCTCCACAAGCTTCACGTTCTCGGCCGGCAGCACGCTGTACGCGCGGCGAAACAGACTGAGCGCACTGCGAAAGCGCCGCTTCTTCTCGAGGTCGATCGCCATCGCGATGAGCTGCTTCGCGACAAGCACCGGCTTCTCATCAAGTCTGCTGGCAAACAAGCAAGCAGCCGATCAGTACTCCAACGGGCGGAGTGCGAATGCTTCACTCTTCCCTTGCAACTCGCTTGATCGTACCTGACACCGGTCTCTGGAACGGGTTGGTTCTCCTTGTCGCTCGCAGGGCTGCCGGTGCATAGCGGCGCCTTGCTTGCGACGCCAACGACTGCACGAGCTTTCGAGTCTTCACAGCTCGGTGTAGGTGACGGCCTCACAACCGCAGCAACGACAGGAGTCATCTGTCCACTTGGGCCGATCAGACGTGCTTTCTTCGGTACTGGAACTGCAGTCGACTCGGCGCTGATGCTCTCGGATGTGGTCGCGGAGGTCGGTGAATCCGGTGCTGACTCGGGGTGATCCTTGCTCGCATCTGGTATGATCGGAGCTGACCCGACATCGCTACTGCAAGCACCGATTGCAAGATGTTGCATGCTTGGGTGACTTGCTGGAGTTCCTGGCTTGCTGGGACTCGTGTGGTTGATAGTGGCTTTAGACCACGGTGTCGGCATCGACCGCAGTGACGGAGTCGGCGTCAGTTTGGAGTCTCCGATCGACACCGTCGCTCTTCGCTTCAGACCTGGCGAGACGCGGCTGCTCTTGTGGCTGCCGCTGCTCGGTGTCGCTGTGCTTGGTTTCGTATCGCCGCCGCCGCTCTTCCGCGCTCTCCACGCCGCGAGCTTGCTCTTCATGGACTCAGATGCACCAACACTGGCCCGCTGGGACGCTGAGCTCTTCTCTGGTTCCTGTTGTCGATCGACTGTAGGAACTCTGGCAGACCTTCGGTCCAGAGTGACGCTGGTGTTCACCTTGGACAGCAAGCTGATAAGCCGGCCATTCCCACTTGCACCTGGTCGCGCTGCTACAGCTGGCATTGACGCTACCTCAGGAGCGGGAGCGTTCGCCTTCAAAGAGCGGATCCCGATGCCACTTGGCACTCCGCGCGCCTTCGACGCGAACGTGAGCGCGTGGAGTGAATCCTGGTACATGCTGCTCGAAGGCGACACGCTGCAGATCATCAGAGCACGACTGTCGCCGCCAAGCGAGTCCTGCAGCAGCCTCGTGAGCTTGCTCTCCCGGAACGAAACGCGCTGCGCGTCGCCCGCGTTCAGCGCCGCAGCCACCTTGCCGAGCACGAAGAGGCTCATGCTGTTCTTCACGCCGCCGGAGAGCGTGACGTCGACCAAGTGCAGCTTCCCACAGCGAACAGCGCCGCTGACCAGGTCCGTCGTCGTGACGTACACGATGAGCACGTTGTGACCGCGACTGGCCGCTGCGTTCCTCCTCCCGGCGTCGTAGAGCTCTTCGCCCTCTCGAACTGTCGTCACGCGCCTCCGCGATAGTCCGTTCACTGCCACAGCGCCGTCCATCAACTGGTGGATCGGAAGCTCTGCTCTTTTCGACGATGGTGGCGTCAGCAGGTCGCGCACGCGCTCTGCGTCCACTTCGACGTGCGCGAGCTCCACGCTCGGCGCTTCCTCTGCACTCAGCAACCGCGCGAGACAGCGCGACGCTGCATCCGCGAGAGTGATAGTCGCTTCGGTGCCGAGCACTAGCGCGGCCGCGTTGCCGCCTGCGAGCGCATGCGTGACGAGTGGTGCGACTTCCGACTCGAAGAGTGCGGCATCCAAAGTGAAGCAGGCATCGAATGCGAGTTCTGAGGCGGGCGCTTCTTCTCCCGACGACCAAAGCTGCACGATGCTTGGCCCAATGTTCCCCTCTACGCGGGCGAGGCGCACTGCGGGTGACGACGCCGGCGCTGGGATTTCTGGCGGCTGCACGCGCGCGACCACGCGCACTCCACTTCGGTCCATCCTCAATTTTGAAATTTGACTTTCAAAATATCAAAAGCTTACTTTGGTAGTTTGCATCATGACGTCTGCCGCTCCGAAGCAGCTGCTCGCAGAAGAGCTGCGCTACTACGCGCGCTCGGAGCGCCACCTGCGGCCGTTCCAGGCGTGGCTGAGCGAGGCGGCGCCCAGCTTCCCTGTGCGCGACGCGGACGGCGCCGCGTCGGACGACCCGAGCGGCGCCGAGGCAGCCCGCGCGATCTTCCCGCTGCTACGCACTCACACGCTCGGCAGCGTGCTGCTCTTCAGCGCGGCGCTGCCGTCGACGCAGACGCTGCTGCGCGAGACGCTGCGGCCGTCGCCCCCCGCGGGGCTCGTGTGCTACACGGCGCACCAGCTGCAGGGCCGCGGCCGCGGCGCCAACTCGTGGGTCTCGCCCGCCGGCTGCCTCACGTTCTCGTTCACGTCGTCGCTCTCGGACGGCGCCACGCTCCCCTTCGTGCAGTACCTCGTGTCGCTCGCGATCCTGCGCGCTGTGGACGCCGTGCGCCCCACAGGCGCCGATGCGAGCACGCCAAGCCCCGTGCGCATCAAGTGGCCGAACGACATCTACGCCGGCGACAAGGTCAAGATCGGCGGCATGCTCTGCCAGTCCGAGTTCCGCGACGGGAAGTTCAGCGTCACCACCGGTGCGTGCAGCCGCAGAGTGGATGGCTGCTGTGGTGGTGGTGATCGACTCACGCCGCTTGCTACTACTGCTATGAAGGTATCGGCATCAACATCTCGAACAAGGAGCCGACGCAGTGTCTCCAGGACGTCCTCAGCACGGACTCGGCGCCATGCACGGTCACCAAGTACGTGCCTCTCGTCTGGCGGATTGTGCATCCTCTTACTCCTGCTCACACGAGCCTATCGAGAGACTGACAGTGTGCTCGTTCGCTCCTCTGACGGTGACTAGGGAGGAGTTCCTCGCGGCGTTCTGCAACGCGTACGAGCCGATGGAGGAGGTGTTCCAACAGCAGGGCTTCGCGCCGTTCATGGACGAGTACACGCACAAGTGGCTCCACACGGGCCAAGTCGTGCAGGTGAGCAGCGACGCGATCGGCGCGGCTCCTGGCACGACGGTGCCTGCTGTGATCAAGGGGCTCACGGCCACCGGGTGCCTCCTCGCCGAGTCCGAGGGCAGCCGCTTCGAGCTCTACCCGGACGGCAACTCCTTCGACTTCCTCTCGGGACTGCTCAAGCGCAAGCTCTGAGTTTGCTCACGTGTCACCTGTCGACGACGAGTGAACCGCACAAGAAGCGAGAGGTGGAAACACGAGCGCTTGGAGTTACGACCGCAAGGGCACTGTGCGTAGTCACCTTGATGCCAAGCCTATCAAACTGAACTATGCAAATAAGGAAGTTCTTTCCGCTTAACGCTCGCTCGCTCGCTCGCTCGCTTACTTGGACCCGAACTCTTCCTCCCACTTCACGAAACGCTCGAGCTGGTCCTGTCCGACCGACTTGCTCACGTTCTCGAGCGCGGTCTGGAAGTCCGCCTGCTCGGGCACAAGAGTGCGCCGCGGTGACCATGAGTCAATGGGGACGGTTCTTCATCGTACGAATGCAAGGACGCACCCAGGTGATCTCGAGTGCGCTCTTCTCCTGCGTCTGGAGCTCCTCTTCCGAGCAACCTTCGAGCTTCTTCCGATGCAGTTCCTTCAGAACTTCGGGAGTGTACAAGCGCTTCACTGGCATCATCTTCGCGGTCTCGCAAAGACCACAGATATCGTCTCCGCTGTAGCCCTGTAGTTAGAGCGGAGCAGCAGTGAGAGATCTCGTAGACTCTGCGCCATCGCGTCCACACACAAGTCACACGGAGCGCACCTCCGTCTCCGCGACGAGTTTGTCAAAGTCGACGTCGGGAGCGACGCCAACTTTCTGGAGGTTGAGCTTGAAGAGCTGGCGCCGCCCCTCAGCTTCCGGGAGCGGGATGTCTGCGTGAGAGCAAGCGCGGCATCGATCAGCACCAGAACCGACGATACGCAGTCGCGACAAGATGCCGTTACGAGAACGTACACACGCGCTTGGTGAGACGCCGGCGCATCGCTTCGTCGAGCTCCCACGGCAGGTTTGTCGCCGCGAGCACCATCACGCGGTTGTTCGGGTCTGCCGGATCTCCGGACCCGACACCGTTGATCTGGACGAGCAGCTCCGTCTTCACTCTGATCGATAGCCACACGAACGAAGATCAGTAGCTGCGTTCAGCTTTGCAGGCTGATCTCGTGCGCTAACGACACGCACCGTCGGCTGGACTCGTGCTCCTGCGCGCCACCACGAGCGCCGGCGATCGAGTCGATCTCGTCCATGAAGATGATCGACGGCGAGTAGTAGCGCGCCATGTCGAACAGGATGCGCACCATCTTCTCCGACTCGCCGCGGTACTTGGACGCCAGCGTGGACGCCGAGATGTTGAAGAACGTCGTGTTGCAGACATTCGCGACGGCTTTCGCGAGCAGCGTCTTGCCGGTGCCAGGCGGGCCGAACATGAGCACACCGTTGCAGGGCTTGAGGTGTCCGTCCTAGGACACGAGAGGCACTCAGCGCTCAGTAAGAGCACTCCTACACTAGGAGTACGCCACCGCAAGCATGTTCTGAAGTACCTTGAAGAGATGTGGCGCGATCTGCGGCAGCATTACGGCTTCCTGCAGTAGCTGCTTGGTGTGCTCGAGTCCCGCGATGTGCTCGAACGTGATCTTCGCGGCGGTGTCCACGATGTCGCGCTCGATCATCTCGATGAGCTCGAGATCCACCCAGCCTTCCTCGCGCGCAAGCTCCGAGTACTTTTGCTTCTCGGTGCCGTTCCCGAGCTTGATTTTCTCGGTCTCCTTGCGTGCTGCCTTGAGTCCACCATCTTTGCCGCCAGAGGGCTTGTTCGCTGCAGCCCCGCCGCCAGGTCCAGCACGCCGACTTGCAGGATCGTTGCTTGCCCCACCGGGACGCGGTTTGCGCTGTTGATCTTCGCTCGGAGTGCGCCGTCCCGAAGGACGCTCAGATGCTGGATTGCCTCGACCGCCCGCGGCGCTGGGCTTGTTGTTCGGCTTGATCCCTCGACTGCGGCACAAGCAAGGTTCACCGAGAAGAGCACGTGAGCATCTTGCGACAACATCTTACAGATACTCAATCTCACGTCTCACTTGTTGCGGTTCGCGTTGTTGTCGGACGCCCACGACGGCGGTGCGCGCTGCATCGGCATAGCATTCCCGCCTCGACCGCGGCCGAACTGATCCGGCGGCGACGGTGGCGCCCACACATCCGGATCGCGGCACTGCTCGTCCTGGATCGAAGTCCACAGTCACATGAGTCCCAGCTACTGCATCCAGAGATTGTCGAGCAGAATACCGCAGGTTGCTGGTGTTGTTGAGGCTGCCGCTTGGACTCGGGAGTACGAATCTCCCAACGAGGCGAGTTCGTTGGCTCATCACCAAGCTGCGGAGTCGAGCGTGGATGCACTGGCACTGCCCCTTGCGCGTATCCAACGTGTTGCTGGTGTTGTTGTGGCTGGTGTTGCTTGGCTTGGTTTCGAGCCACTCCAGGCGGGATCTTGAACGCCTGGGTAAGCTCAGCGTAGTCCGAGATGACGTTGAACTCGTTCTCGAGCTCGATTTGCATCTGGAGGTCAAGCAAACACTGCTGGTCAGAGCTCAGCGACCAACCTACTCTCCCAGCGACAGGCAAACTCGAGACCTGGAGCCACGGCTGGCGCTCGGTCATCTTCTGCATCCGACGCACGAACTGGCGCAGCGTCTGCAGCGTGTCCTGGAAGAGCTGCAGGCCCGTCTCGAACTGCGCCTGCTCGCACAGCTCACGCGCCTTGGTGAGCGCCTCGCCCATCTCGCGGATGTCCTGGAGCTGCATGGGTGGTGTCGCCATCGCGCAGCAAGCGAACAATGCGAAGCTCTGCGACTGATCGCGAGCCACCAGCGAAACGACACGAACATCGCAGACAAAGTTCCTTCGCTTAGCTGCTACACGTTCACACTGGTACTCTGGAGAGAGCGTCAATCACTTTCTTGCTCGGCTTCGTCGTCGTCTCGAGCTTCGTTCTCTTCCTGAGCGCTTGACACTATACGCTGTAGTCAATTCGGATACTTAGTAGTAGTAGTAGGTAGTTCGGTCGGTCGATCAGCGCTCGAGCGACGCGTGTCGGATCTCGCTGCTGAGCTCCTGCGCCTGGTGGAAGTAATGCGCCCGCGACGTGGTCTTCACGTGCAGCAGCTCCTCTTCCATGGACGCGATGAGCAGCAGCAGCACCTCGTAGTCGCGCTCGTCGTACTTGGTCAGTCCCCGCTGGATCCGCTCGCGCGTCTTCCGTCGCTCCTGGTCCGCGAGCTCCGATCTCCACCTGGACGACACTCGCCGGACCAGCACCGGCGGGCCAGGTACCGAGCGCTGTACCGAACTCGCCGGACCACTCACCGAGCGAGTGAGCGTGGACATCGGGAGCGCGCTGCAAGACAGTAGTGTTCGCATCGTCAGCGTCCACAGATCCATCGTAACACCACCGCACGGGAGCAGCGACACACGCACTTGCTCTGCAGCTCAGGCTTGAACGCATCCTTGGACTCGCCCAGCGGGCTCTCGGGTCGGAACCGCTTGTTGGTCGGAGCGAAGATCGGGTTCGACGATCTCCACGCGATCGTCGTCGCCACCGGCAAGATCCGCGGCGCTGGCGCTGCTGAGTCCAGGAACGAACCGGGTTGAGTATCGCGCTATGAGCGAATGAGAAACCACGTCGTGCACGTGTACCTGCGCTG
Source organism: Globisporangium nodosum (assembly GCA_023334105.1). Classification (NCBI taxonomy): domain Eukaryota; phylum Oomycota; class Peronosporomycetes; order Pythiales; family Pythiaceae; genus Globisporangium; species Globisporangium nodosum. The sequence continues at coordinate 10,278 of JAASGA010000027.1, forward strand.
GGAGGGCTCAGCGTGATGCCTCGGTCGGCGCTGAACACCTGCGCGCGCGCAGTCGGCGACGACGCGTCGTCGGGCAGCCGCTCGTCACCGCGCTTGTGTTTGCGACCGAGGTACTCACCGAAGCGCAGCGGAGACAGCGTGGTAGCCGTCTGTGCATCCTGCTCGCGATGCTCCGGCCCCGCTATGGACGGTAAGCGTGCTGTCCCCGAGAAGGCGGGTGCCGGCAGCGGCGACACGCGCAGCGACGGGAACGTCGGCATCGGGTTGCTGTCGTGGCTGAGCAGCGGCGCCTGCCTATCGGCGTGTGCCGCGAGCGTCTTGAGTCCGAGCATGAGGTCAGTGGGCGCGAACACGCGCTGCTGTTGCTGCTGCTGTTGGCTCGGGAACGCGGCGGCGGCGGACGGTGGGTACACGCGCGGTATCCGGTGCGCGTCGCCCGTGTCCGCGTCGTCACCCATGCGCTCCGCCGACATCGCACTTGCGATCGCTGCTGCTGCTGCTGCTGCTGCTGCTGTGGTTCTCGCTCCTGCCGCTCGCCCCTCCAGCAGACTGCACGCAGCACCACCATTAGCTCGTCTGACGTCCATGCAATCGTAGCGCGCTTCTCGCACTCGCGACTCAGCCGTTACACGACGCTTACACGGTCGTAACTGCCAGTGTATGCAAATAGGCAGCGCACCGTGCGGCCACTTGGCGGATTTGCGAGTACGTAGTCCGACACGCAGCACGCAGCTCCGCAGGCTAACCAGATGCAGCAAGAGAGAGCGCTCTCGGCGGCGGCGGCAGTGCGTGTTGCTGGATCGCACAGTCGGGAAGCGCGGAAGAACGGCAGATTTCGAACATAGCCTGCACGCACGAGCGTGACATTTCCATACTAAGCGCAAGTGAGCTGACGCGCTCACTCGCCTCCAGTATGGCCTCGAACGAAATGCGGCGCACATTCTGGGAATCCGGCTGGTGGCGCGTGGCGGACCGACTAGAGATCGACGGGTGACAAACACACCATCGCGAGATGCGGGTGTCGCCACACTGCAGACGACGACAACAACAGCAGCAAATCGACGCCTCGTTCACCACCAGCGCCTGCCTGCCTGCCTGCCTTCCTGCACTTCGAGCCAGCGCGAACGCACTCCCTACACCTGCTTCTTGGTCTCCGGTGGCCGCGCCGCGTCCTCGGTGGTGGCCTCCGACTCGACGACTTTCTTCGCCTTGGACGCCTGCAGCGTGCGCACCAGCTTGCGCGCGATCATGAGGAACCACGCGTACTGCAGCAGGAAGTAGGGCGCCGTGGCGTACAAGTAGCGCACGTCGCACGTGGTCGCGAACTTGGGGATGAGCACGAGCGAGTTGAACGCCACGCGCGACGCGAAGAACGAGAGCGCGAAGAGCACGCCCGCCGCCGCGCTGCCCGTGAGCCGGAACCAGTTGTAGAACGGCGTGCTCACCTCGTTCGTCTGGATCCACACGTACGGGTTGCCGGTCGCCGGTGCGCACACAGTCGCCTCCTGCGCGTAGTACGTCAAGCCCCAGCCGAGCCCGAGCACGTGGTGCACGTAGTCCATCTTCCGCGAGCGTGCGAGCACCGGCAGCCGCGCCAGCCCGTCCGCGCGCACCATGGCCACGAGGTCCACGGCGAAGTACGCGAGCGACGCGGCCACCGACGTGGTCGAGTCAAGTCCGAGCGCGAGCGTCGCCACGGCCGCCACGGTGCACACCACGCCGTGCGCTGCGTTGAGCGTCGTCACGTGGTCGCGGCCGCTAGCGCCCGCCGGCACGAGCGTCAGGATGGCCGCCCACAGCACGCTCCAGGCGCCGACCTGCTCCGCGAGTCCGACCATGCGCGGGTCCATGGTGACGTGGTGCTATTTTGATGTGGAAATTCAAACTGCGAGTCCGATAGTGAAGAAAACGAGTGCCTTTTTTGGCGGGAGTGACAGCTGAGAGATCACGCGAGAGATCGCCAGCCAAATGCGCCGCTCGTCCTCGCCCAACTCACACGGCTCCGCCGGCAGCAGCAGCCTTGCGACCATCACTCCTGCTTCGCCCAGCGGCAGCAGCAGCAGCCAGATGCACCACTTGGAGCAGCAGGCGCGCGTGCTGGAAGCCGCGTACCTCGAGGAGCGCCACCAGCGCGACCAGCTCGAGAAAAAGTACGCGCGTCTCAAGCGGCGCTTCCTGCGCCTCGAGCGCGCGCACGCCAAACTGCTCGTGGCGACTCACGAGGTGCGTCCCGCTGCGCGTAGCTGCATTGCTGCGCACGTACGAACAACGTATTGAGTTCATTCTGCAGGCGGCGCATCGGTCTCCACCGTCACAACACCACCACCAGCAGCAGCGACGCCATCATCAGGAGCGCTCGCCGGTGCGCTCGGGACGCGCGTCGCTGGATGCTGACGTCATCGATCTCACGGGCCCCTCGACGCGCACTCGCGCACTGGAGGAGCACCCGCTGGTGGATTACGGATCGCACACGCGCTCTGCCAGGAGACTGGCGCTCGCAGACGACTTTTGCCCCGAGAGCCCCGACTCGACGCGCGGGGACGACGACGGCGACAACGAGCTCCGGAGGCCGGTGAGAGAGAGCGAGCGATCTAGTAGGCGGCAGTTGGGCTTCTTGCAGGAGCAGCGGCCAGCGACGCATCAGCCGTCGCGCGAGGCGGAGACTCTGGACGAGATCGACGACAGCGACTCGGGCTTCCGAGTCACAGGCATACGACCGGCGCGAGCCACAGGCGTGTCCCGCCCGCGACCGCGGCTCGGGGCCATTGACTCCCCGGAGCGGAGGATCCGCCGCGAGCCGGAACAGGATCGAGACTACGAATTCGGTCGTCGCCGTCGCACTCCAGCTACGACGCACGTGGCCGCCTCTCCTGCGTCGTCTCCAGCGTCATCTCCGACCACAATCAACTCGTCTCCGCGCTCTTCCGCTGGGCCTGACAACGACGAGGCAGCGTCTGTGGCGTTGGCGCAGTACCTCCAGCAGCAGGAGGTGCGCAGAACTTGGATGCGTTGAACTGCTTTGGGTGTCTCCTGACTCTGGTGTGTGTGTGTGTGTGTGTTGGCAGAACATCGCGGCGTTCGAGGAGTACACAGCTCGCATCCATGCCGCTGGAACCGATCGCGGAGCTGCAGCATCGAACCAGTACGAGTACGGCGACGCCGGACACGGAAGCGCTGCTTCGCTTGGTGGGCGCGAGATCGACCCGGACAACATGACGTACGATGAGCTTTTGCAGCTCGGAGAGGAGAATGGGGACGTGAAGAAGGAACGGTGGCGTCAGATGGCTGTACACGTCATCTCATGCCTGCCGACGCACCGATGGAGTGGGGGCAACAACGCAGACTTGTCGTACGTGCCATACTTTGTTGGGCTGGTGCAGTTGCTGTCGCTCATTGTCTGTATCACTCTCTCCAGGTGCATCATCTGCCAGTACAAGTTTGCCCAAGACGACCGGGCGCTGACGCTGCCGTGCGCACACGTGTTTCATGAAGGTGAGACCTTGCTCGAACGTCGTGTGTGTGTTGGTCCGAAGAGCTGACTTGTGCTCTTCGGTTCGTTGCAGAATGCGTCGACGGGTGGATCAGGGAGAACAACAGCTGCCCACTGTGTAAACTAGAGATCGTGCCGATGTAAGGGAGGCGAACGTGGGGTCAAAGGAGTGCTTATCGATGTACACAGACTAGGTTACACATGTGTCTACTTTGTGAATCGAAAGCGGTCGAGCGACGTGACAGTCGACTGCGCCACTGCTGGTGTCGGCGACTTCCGAATCGTGGCACGCGCCTGCGCTTTGCTCTTCGGCGACGCCACGTGCGCGAACTGTTGAACGCGCTGCTCGGTCGACCGACCGTGCAGCTGGTGATCGTGATGGTCAACCATGCCCTGCAGTTTCTTCACGTGGCGAAAGCTCGAGCTCGCCGCCTTGCGCTTCAGCGAGTGCTTCTGGAGTACCGACCCGGCACGCATCATTCGCGAGAACGCGTTCTCCTTCACTGCTGGTGGAGGAGACGCGGTCTCTCGTTCGCTCGGCAATGTCGCGCGGGGCGGCGTGAAGTTCTCCTTGTTCCCTGACGTGGTGGTGCGAACCTGCGTCTTCTCTTCCACCGGGGAGAACGGAATGCTTCTCGACACGTCCACTTCCACCGGATCCTGACTCTCGTACATCGACGACGACGAACTCGGCGGCATCTCGTCGAGGCATTTCTCGGTCTCGTCCAGCAGCGACGCTTGCTTCGGCTGCGAGGCGAAGAACCTGCTCACGATGGGCGGACTCGACTCGACGGGTTTTGATGGCGCAGCGCTCGCCTGCGCTCTCATCATGTCCATGATCGACGATGGCTTCGACTCGGGCTTATGGGCGAACGAGCTTGGGAATCGCCGACCGTGAGGCTGCGACGGCTGGTTCTGCTGCTGCGGTGCGGCAGCGAACGAAGGCGGCAACTTCCGCGTCTCCTGTCGCGTTGGCGCTGGTACGACCCACCCCTGGAACGCCAAAGATCGACTCGGTGCGCTTGATGGCGCGCGAGAGTAGACCTTCGGAGCAGTCTCGCGGACGTTAGAGACGGGCACGATGGGGAACTTCTCCATCGTGATGGGGTCCATGTCACCTTCCGCGATTGCAACAGCTTCGTTATCCGGGAGCATCGGACCAAGGAAGTCCATCGCCGGGTCCTTCTCCAAGACACTGTCTGGGATTGGGGTCAGCGGCACGAGTTGCTGGGAGAGAACAAGTGATGTTAGCCTGATCTCAACTCCCAACCTCATTGCCCAGAGAGGACGAAGATGAACGCACGCGCGATCTCGGGTCGAACACGCGCTGGTGGCGGAACGTCAACGCTGCTCGCTCGAAATCGGCCTCATAGGTTGGCGGGATGCGGACTTTGCCCTCAAGACGAAGAGACCGGATCACCTGCGCGAACCAGGAAGCAAGACGCATGAGCTACTCAGTGCTCAAGAGTCCAATTTCTTCCTTTGCAGTTTGCGCACCTTTGTGAACGATCCGTGCTGCTTGAGCGCGACGTACGCCTTCTTGAGCCCAAAGCCTGGAAGACTCGGGAGGTAGTCACAGCCCGAGAAGATGCACATTTCGAGAAACTGGACACGAACAAGAAGGACACATCAGCTTTTGAGCTGTCAGAGCACGACAGAGCAGCACCGAACGAGTCGACGCACCATCTCATGCGTGAACATGTGGAACTGGAGCCCCTTGTTGTTCTTGAGGTTGCTCGTCTTGATCTCTTGGGCGAGTCCGACCCCGTCCTTGTCGAGTTTGAACAGCACGGTGCCACACCCGAAAGGGAGGCAGTCCGAATCCTCGGTGATGACGCCGTCGGCGAGCCCGTTCTTCATCAGGTACGCAAGCTGGGCATCAGCTTCGTACGGCGCCACGACGTAGCGCACGCCTTTCGCCTTCAGTCCCTGGATGACGCGATGTGCCATGAACGGAGACACGTCGGCGGCTCGAGTGAAGTGCTTCCTCGCGTCCGCGTAGTTGCCCTGCTTGAAGAGCTGGATGCCGAGCTCACGGTTCTTCTGTCTTGCCCTGCAACCAGAACAGCCACCAGAAAACAGTTCGCCAGCGATTAGTCTCAGGTACACCAGCCATCCAATGCTGCAGATGTGCACGCGCGTCATACGCTCTTCGCTCGGTCTCGGTGCCTTTCTTCATCGGGAGCGGGCCGCCGTCGAAGACCACATACGGGGTGATACCGTTGTGGAGCAGCATGTCGACGCGCTCCATGAAGTAGTTTACATATCTGCACCACCATGAGCAGTGAGTACATGGGATAGAGCGACGCCATGCAAACGCATAGTACTCTGAACGACGCACTTGTCAGTCTCTTGGCCGAGACAGATCTCCTGGCTGCACGAGTAGATCGCGCGGTGGAGCCTGCAGGAGCACAAAAGGCGCACAGTGAGTGTCGAGCCCTGAACTGGCGAGCGCAGGCGTGGGTACAAACGACGCACCAGCAGTAGCCGTCGATCGCGAGCGTCTGGCCGCGATACGTTTCCAGCGGCTTGGAGTCCGTGATGCTCTTGAGCGCCGGCAGCAGCCCGGAGATCCCCATCGCTTACGTAGGCAGGTGCGAGACGCACACGCAGGCAGGCAGGCAGGCAGCAGCGGAAGAGCCCTCCAGCCAATGTTGCAGGAACCTCCCGAGCGTAACCTTTAAATGCATTTGGTTGTCTGTCCCGAGTTTATTACATTTCGCGCGGGACACCGGCGTAACCTGTCCCGCGCCAATCGAAATGACAGATAACTCTGTCCCGAAAAACAGTGTTTTGGGGACAGGTCGCTATCTTGTTCAAATCAAGACGGAATAATTGTCAGGAAACTCGCATACTGAAACTATGTCAACCATTATGTCTACCTTCAACATAGTAATACCTTGAGCACATGTGAACCTTGAAACGTCACTTGGCTGATCGCGATGAGAACTGCTCCGGCTGCTGCTGATCCTGGTAGACGGCGTTCGCGCCACGAGAACCCGTGCTTCGGACTCAACGAGGCGCTGCTGACGGGCCTCTGGATCGCGGACGTAGCGTTCAACTCGTCCATCGAGTTCGGCGACGAGCACGCGTCCTCCGCGAACCACAACACAATCCTGACCATGTGCGCACCGAGTGTCGCCTCCGATCCTGGCCAAGTGCAAGCGCAGGAACATTAACTATCTGCTGGCGTCTGCAGGGTGCAGGTACTGCTGCAGATCTGCGCGCTCGTCAACTTCTTCGCGCTGCTCGGCGCGACGTTCCTCTTCCGCAGCGGCCTCTTCGCGCTGCTCTTCGCCGAGTTCCGGTCCGTGGTGCTCGTGCATCCAGCGTACATCCTGCTCACAGTCTTCCTCGGCAGTGCACGCATCGTAAGTGGGTCCATGATGCCCGCAATATGTATCCGGATTGACAGCAGCGGCAGCCTCTGACAGCAGCCTGCTTCATAGAGCCGCCTGAACGACGGAGCGAAGCTGGTCGAGATCTGGGACGCCGCCGGCTATCCCGCGTTCTCGTGCATCCAGAAGCTAGGCCGGTCGCTGTCTTCCTTGCATGAAGCAGACTTGAGTTGCTCGCTGACTCGCTCACATGCGCGTGCGGTGTGAATGCAGGCGCGGTGTTGTACTACGCGTGCAGCGTGCGAGCTGTTGAGAAGCTACGCCGGCCAAAGTTCTACTCGCACGAGCACTGGATGCAGTAGGAGCGTATTGGGACTCGGAGCTCATGCAGCGTGTGAACAAATGATAGCTCTCGTTATCGCGTGCAGTGTCGTCACTCGCGTGTCAATCATCTCTCTCTCTCACTCTCTACTGTAGCCCATCTCGTGCTCCTCAGTCGCAGACACTTCCGCGCCTACTTGCACGGACGCTGCACCTTGGCGACGTCCCACTCCATTACCGGTTCATTCTCGCGCGCTGTGAGGATCTCGTAGCCCGTCTCCGTGACGAGGATCGTGTGCTCGAACTGCGCCGAGCGAGCGCCGTCCAGAGTCACGGCCGTCCACTCGTCCGGCCACGTCTTGTCTCGCCACGTGCCGGCGTTGATCATCGGCTCGATCGTGAAGATGTTGCCGGGTTTCATCACCCCCACCGCCTTGTTCTTGGCGTAGTGCGGCACGTTCGGCGCGCAGTGGAAGAGCGAGCCGATGCCGTGGCCGGCGTACGTCTTCACGACCGAGAAGCCCTCCGCGCTCGCCGTGTCCGTAATGTGCTTGCCGAGCTCGCGGTACATCGTGCCGGGGCGCACGAGGCTCACAGCGGCCTTGAGGCACTCGAACGCCGTCTTGACGAGGCGCACGCCGTCCGCGTCCACGTTGCCGACGAGGAACGTGTCGTTGAGGTCGGCGTGGAAGCCGTCCTTGTAGACCGAGATGTCGAGGTTCACGATGTCGCCGTCCTCGAACGGGCGCGAGTCCGGGATGCCGTGGCAGATCACCTCGTTCACGGACACGCAGTGCGACTTGGGGAAGTTGTAGTAGTTGAGCGGCGACGGGTAGCAGCCGCGCTCGATGCACGCGTCGTGCACGATGGCGTCGATCTCGTCACCCGTGGCGCCTACGCGCAGGGCGCGACCGGCGAGGTCGAGCACCTCGCGTCCGAGCTTGCACGCGAGGCGGATGCCCGCGATCTCGGCGGCACTGTACACGGGGATCTTGCTGCCAGCCTGCTGCTCGGACACCGGGATGCCAGTCTGCCAGTAGTCGGGCTTGGGGATGTGCGCCGGCACGGAGCGCATGGGCGAAACAACGCCGGGGCGCAGCGGACCGGAGAACTCGTAGCCCTCGAAGGACTTGCCCTTGCGCTGCGCGTCGGCCGCCGCCGCTTGCTGCTCGCTCGCGAGCGCGTCCGTGAACATCTTGTGCAGCGCCTTGTGCGTGGACCAGTAGCCCTTGAAGCACTCCTGCGAGCAGAAGGTGCTCATGGCCGGCGGGATGCCGAGTTTCTTGCACGACGGGCACACGAGCGACCCGCGCTTCGAGCACGTCGGCGTCACGCACGCCGCGTCCATGCTGTCTTCTTTGGCTCTGGATGACTGGGCCAAAGTGGCTCAATAAATTACGAAATCAACCCACTTTGCTTCTAGAAATTACAGGGAAGACATATGAATTAGACGTAGCTCGTAGCGGTTTAGAGCCATTTCGTACTATTGAAGGTAAATCGCGCTTCCAAGAGCACTTCAACACAGCAAGCTCCAGTTCTCAGCCCCACCCGCTCAGCGTCCTCCTCCTCCTCCTCCGTGCCTCCAGGCCGTTAGCGCAGCAGCAGGCGTCCTCTAACGCCAGCGTCAGAACCACAACCAGTACTCTATACACGTTGTCGCCGCCAATACAGGACTCTGGACGGATTATAAAATCCGGATCTCGTATGGCGCAGCAGTACACGGCCGTGGGGACGCCGCGCGGCGCAGCGCTGCAGGACGCGGGCGACCGCCAGCTGCAGCAGGAGCGCAGTACGTGCACCGCGACGACGTGTGTCAGACAATAGGCGCTGTGCTGTGCAGTACTGACGAGTTGTACGGGACGAATGGACGCCAGCGCGCCAGCGAGTGGAGTTCGACCAGCGGCGGATGCAGAGCGAGATGAGCAGCTTCGCGCGCGAGGGGGACGGCGTGCGCTCCGTGGCGCGCGTGTACGAGCCGAGCCTGCAGGAGAAGACGCGCGCGGCGCTCGACGGCCGCTGGGGCTTGTACCTTGAGGTCACCAACTTCGCGCTCAGCGTGTTCATCTTCTCTCTCTACATCGCGGAGGTGCGTCTGCGTAGCACTGTGACGTTCGGTTGTATCGCGCTGATTCGCTAACGAACTCGTAGCTGTACGATAACGGAGCGAACGGCTCCGTCGCACACCGGTGCCTCGAACTGGGCGCCACGCTGTTCTTCATCTTCGATCTGGTTCGTGCGGCGGCGCCTTACACCGTCACGCTCGAAGTGCTGTCACCGCTCTCATAACCTGCTCGTGTTTTGTTGTCGCAGGCGCTGCACTTGTTCGCAGCTCCAAACCCGTGGAGATACCTCCTGTCTCCGCACGGGATCATCGATCTCTTGACCATCATCCCCTCCGTGATAGTTGTGAGTACTGACGATCTGGTAGGTGAGACTGGCGTACCAACAACTAACGCCTCGCTTTCCAGCTCTTGGTGCCAGCAACGCGCACGCAGCTCTTCTTCGTGCTTCGCGTGCTGCGCATCTTCCGAGCGCTGCGCGTCCTCCGGCTGAAGCAGTTCATCCGGTTCAAGAAGAGCAAGTTCGACTACGAGGTGCGTTCGCTCCATCTTCAGCTAGTTGACGTTTCAGACGCTCATTGTAGAAGCGCTACTGCCGCTTTGTAGCTCGCGGTGTTCATCATGTCGTCGATCGCAGTGGTGCTGTGCGCTGCTGGTATGTTCCACGCGCTCGAAGAGAGCTACTACATCAGCCATGGCGGATCTCTCAAGTTCCACGAGGCGCTGTACTTCGTGCTCGTCACGACTGCCACGATCGGTGAGTTCAGCAATTCGGTTCTGTTGCGCAAGGATCGTATCGGTACTAATATGTATGCTCTGCTTCCATCAGGATACGGGGATTTCTCGCCTCGGACAGCCATGGGGCAGGCCTTCGTGATCGTCCTCATCATTGGGATCTTCACGATCGTTCCGCACGAAGTGAGCAAGCTGAACCGTTTGGCGAAGCAGAGCCACAACTGGGACAAGGACTACGTCTCGAAGAGTAACGCGTCCGGTCACGTCATCGTCTCGGGCTTTGAGCTCACAACCGACGCTGCACTCGACTTCCTGCGCGAGTTCTATCACGCGAGTCGCGGCAACATCCACCTGGATGTCGTCTTCCTCAGCGACACGCCGCCCACGCGCGAGCTCTCTCGCGTCCTCACCACCGAGAAGTATCGCTGGCGCACGAGTTACCTTCGAGGAAGTCTCACAAACTCGGTCGACCAGCGGCGCGTGCAGCTCGGCAACACAACCGCCGTCTTCCTTCTTGCGAACAAGCGGCAGAACCGAGACCCAGTCGAGCAGGACGCGACGACGATCCTCCACACGCTGTCTGTGCGCAACTTTGCAGACAGCTACGGGAAAATCGTTGGTATCTACACCCAGCTCCTGTCGCACCAGGAGCAGCATGAGATGACGTCGCTGTTCCTCGGTGCGAGTACGACACGGACGTCGAAGCTCAGGACCATGATTCTCGCCCGTTCCGCTGTGTGTCCTGGCGCGAGCACACTCATTCTGAATCTGTTGCAGTCTGTGGAGTTGGCAGATTACTCGAAACGGCGGAGTTGGAGCAAGCTTTGGATCCAAGAGGTGCGTTTGTTTGGCTTCATCGTGTACTCACTTGCACCTCTCACATGGATCTATGCGCGCGCTGCTCCATTTTCCACAGTATCTCGACGGCATGTGCCACCAGCTCTTCCCCATGGTCTTCACCGACAAGTTCCAGTTCGAGAAGTTCGAAGACGTCGCGCGCAACGTGTTTGAGCACTACGGCGTGATTCTGCTCACAGTGTACGACAAGAAGACTCAGCGAGTGGCGCGCAGCGGAAGCGACGACGACGGTATCGATGGCTACACGATGCCGATCGCGCCGTTCCAGACGTATATCTGTGAAGGGTGCGTGATAGTGTGTTGAGCAGGTCGCAAGTGCACCGCAACTAGCGATCCTGACTGCTTGCGTTCTTGTAGTGATATCGGGTTCGTGATTGCGAAGTCAGCGTCGGTCGTGCTTCACATCGTCAACACGTACGGCTTCTGGCAGGACGAAGGAGAAGCGAGCAGCGACCGAGCGCAGGGATCGAACTCGAACGCACTGCCGGTCCGAGTCTCCACCGACACGCTGATGCGCCGACCGTCTCCGAAAAGCGCCTTTCTTCAGCAATCTGCGCAAGTGATTGATGAATCGCTGGATGTTCTGCATCTTTGCTCTCGGAACGGCAACCGAGGTGTGGGCACTCGGGAACGCAAGTGGCGCGAGCTGAATGACGACATCGCTGAGACTGTCGCTTGCGGAGAGAGTCACACAGGTGAGAGCTCGGTTGGCAATGACTCTACTCCACTCATCACCTCCCTGCCAATCAGGATGGCATTGGGCTCCATCGACGAAGGGGTAATCAGTGGCAACGTACCGGATCCTTCTGCCGCTCACGGGTCGCGAGTGGCGGAAGCCGCGAAGATGAAAGATGCTGATCAAGTTCGTGGTGCGCTCGAGCGAGACCATTTCCGCGCAGACATGCAGCACGTGTCGGACCACTACGTCATCTGCTCCGGTCTCCTCAGTGACGTGCTCGATCTGGTGAAGTCTCTGCGTCGCTTCAGCCAGCATGAAATCGACAGCCGAACGAGGAAGCGGACACCTGCGACGACAAGACCCGGGATGTCTCTGCTGAAGCAATCCCAGCAGCTCTCGGTACTCACATCGAATCGCTGCTTCGTTCTTCTCGTGGAGACGCTCCCGGATGCGACAAGCATCATGGAAGCGATCGAAGAAAGCGACAGTGGCAATCAGGTGTTGGAGAGCGTGTACTTCGTTTGCGGGAGTGCGTCGAAGGCGAAGGATCTGACGCGCGCCGGAGCTCCTCGTGCTCGCCATGTGGTGATCTTTCCGGACGAACAAGTAGTTTCTTCCTCCTCCCCGTCCTTGCAGCCTACGGGCGACACGGACTGTTCGACAAACGACGACGAGAACAGGTTAGCGGACTACGGAGTGATCAGCTCCATGCTTGCGCTTGAGATCGCCCGGCAGCAGCAGCAGCAACAGCTTCGTCTAGGAGCTTCAAAGCGAAGTCCCGCGTCGCCAAGAAGGCTTCGCGCACGGCGCTCACTGAGCATCTCGGAGCTTGGAGTCGGTGTCAGCGGGGCCAACGTCGAGGTGGCGGCGCCATCGTTCCAGCGGGAGGTGGAGCAGGGGCTACCGGTCGAGAGTGTGAAGCTTCGGATGCTCGAGAGGTTCCCCGATCTGGACCCGGCGGTGTTTCGCGAGAAAGGCGAGGTGATCGAAGCACGACTTCACCGCCAACTCGACGCAAATCACTCGCAGGCAGCAGGTGCCAACAGCTACAACGCATTCGACGCATCGTCGATCCAGACAGAAAACACTCTCGGTGTCTTTCAGCACACGAACAACGCGCGGTTCTGCCGTCCGCGCGACCACGAAGTCTGCCACGACGAGTTTCCGTACCTCGCGCCGTCGTATGCGAGCGGCAACATCTTCTTGTCGAGTCTGCTCGACCGCATCGTGTGCCAGAGCTTCTACAACCCGTACATCACGGACCTCGTCGAGTCACTCGCAGCAGGGAGCACGAAGTCTCCTGTGTCGTCGATGTCTGGGCGATTTGGAATCGGTGGACTGCCGTCGCATCGACAACCGCACGGCCACGGACTCCAAGAGGGCCGCCACTCGCGCTTGTTCCGCATCAAAGTCGACGAGCTCTTTGTCGGCGGCAAGTTCACCGACGTCTTCACCGAACTCCTGCGTCTCGACATCCTCGCGATCGGCATCCTGCGATACCCAGACCCAGTACTCGAGAACTTGCTGCCGTACGTTTACACTTGTCCCGACCCGGAGACGGTGTTGCGCGCGAACGATCGGCTCTTTGTCGTCGGGTGATCGGTGTAGGAAGAGAAGGCAGAGAGCACCACACAACCAGCGAGAGAGAGAGAGAAAGAAGATATTATGAAGGCGCGAAGGCGCACCGGGTCTATCTCTTCTTTGCTGGCGCCCGCGTGGGCTTGGCTGGCGGCGCGGCGGCAGCTTTCTTCGGCGGCCCTTTCAGGCTGTCTCGCTGGGTCTTCTCGCGACAGAACGCGATGTGCCTCTCGGCAGCCTTGTCGTTGAAGCGGCGACTGCAGTACTCGCACTGGATGAGACTCGGGTCGGGCGCCGACGGCTTCATGGGCGGCAGCTCGCGGCCTTCCTTGATCGCGGCCGAGACGTCCCGACTCGCCTTCATGGCGTCGCGGAACGCACTGCTCTTGGACTTCCAGTCGGGCTTCTTCAGCGGCTGCTCCTCGGCCGACGCCGCTTTCTTACTGCCTCCACCGCCAGACTTGGTCGCTTTCTTCGCGATCTTCTCGGCTTCCGTGCCTTCTAAGCGCTTCGCCGTCATGTTGAACACCTTGCGCTGTCCCGTGAAGACCTTCTCGCAGATCTTCCTGTGCTTGGCGAGCGAGCTCAGGTTGAAGCGGCGGTGGCAGTTGTCGCACTCTTCCATTTCTTCCGACTCGTCTGGGAACTCGTCCTGAAGGTCACAACACAGATGAGAAGCAAGCAAAAGGATGAGTCAGCTGATGATCTGAGTTGACAGGCGCTCGTGTGTCGTACCGGCTGCTCAGAGCTGCTGCCAAAGCCGCTCGAGATCGGTGGCGGGTAGCGAATGTCGTCGTCGTCTTGCGGCTCTTCGCGAACAGGTTGCTGGCGAGGCTTTGAGGCGGGCGGCGGCGCTCTGGCAGCAGCTGCAGGCGCTGGAGCGGCTCGACGAGGCGCTGGAGCCTCTGGAACAGGTTGCACTCTCGACGTCGAGGCAGCGGACGAGAATCTCGCCGTCTGCGCTGCTGACCCGCTCTTCTCAACGAAGAGCGATGCCGGGTTGGTTGGCGCGCTCCGAGACTTTCGCCGCGACATCTTCGACTTGAGCAGCGCTAGCGAACTCTGTGGCGACCGTGCAGCTCATGTCAATGCCTTGCATCGGCTTGAGATCACCAAGAGCTGCTGATCAACAGCAACCTCGTACCTCCATTTCGCTTGCCGATCCAGTGTGCGAGCGCGAGGTGTTGGACTGGCACGCGTACGGGTCGTCGGCTGCTGGCGCCGCCCTCATCTCGCGGCGGCGAACCGGTGGATCCGATCGCGAAGCGCTAGTCGGCGCCGCTACTCCTCCAGCGCATTGCGGACATCCACAGCTGGAGTTGCGGAGACACGGACCCGAGTGTCTCGTGCCCGTGCCTGCAGGCTTGGTGCGGTGGATGGGGAGGTCGTCGAGCTCCTTTCCTGTGGCGCGTTTGACTTCGCGGAACAAAGTGTCATGCTCTGAGCACCGATCCATCCATGCGATCTGCGATGAGCAACAGAAGTCCTCGACCGCATTGGCAAGCAGCGCGGCTCGAGAACACGCACCTGGTTCAAGCGGGACGGGTGGCGCCATGCTCGCGGGCTTGGGCGGAGCCTTCTTCGGGTACCGGCGCGAGAGGTTATCGAGCGCGTCGCTGGAGTCCGCGGCGGCGGCTTCGGCATCATCATGATTATTGTTATTACTTCGGTTGGTGGAGGAGGAGGCAGGGGGCCGCTTGGCTGCAGGCGCAGCAGCAGCAGCGGCGGAATGAGCACGAGAGCGGCGCCACTGAGCAGCAGCAGCAGCAGCAGCAGCAGCAGCAGCAGGTGGCAGTCGAGACGGTCACTCACCCGGGCGGATCGGCGTGTCGTCGAACGAGTTGGTCGCCGGTGTGCGCTCGTGCGGCTCCTCGCGGTCGGGCGTGCGCGTCGTCTTGGGATTCGTCCTGCGCGCGAGTGCTCAGTTAAGCGACAACTTACAGTGCCGCACTTGTCAGAAGCGACCAACTGCAAGTCTCACTTCGGCGCGAACGTGTGGTCGTCCGAGAAGACGCCCTTGGAGCGCTGCTCGCGCAGGTCCTTCGCGCGATCCTTCTTCTCCTGCTGCCGTCGCGCGTAGTCCGTCGGGTCGCAGCGCAGCCGCGTGGCCGCCGCCGCCGCCTGCATGTCGTCTCCGAGTGTGCGAGAGTAGCAATGCGTGGCGCTTCCAAAGCGTCGAAACGATCAAATCGGAAATAATTGCCGTTCGAGTGTGTGCAGCAGCAGGAGAGCGTGTGTATGTGTATGTGTGGCCGTGACGTGTTCCTCGCTTGCCTACTTGGTCGCCGACGTCGTGAGCAAGCCCGAGACGACTTCGCGGACCCACGGCTGGGAGAACTGGTGCGGGTGCGGGACGTTGATCTCGTCGGTCTCGGCCTCTGCGACGAGGATCTGTGCACACAGCATGAGCGCTCCGTCCTCGCGAGAACCCAACCGACAACATGCTACGAGACATACGCACCTGCTGGTCGGCCTGCTGCGACTGCGCCACGTCCTTCATGAAGCCCACGGGGTCTTGCGCGAACTGCTCCATCCACTCGCGCTTCCGGCACTGCTCGTGCAGGCGCTCGACGATGTCGTTTTCCTGTTTCTGGAGCAGCCCGAGGTCCTTCTGCTGCTCCTGGACGAGCTCCTCCCACTCCGCCAGCACCCGCTCCTTCACTTTCTCGAGCGAGTCCACGGCGCCGACGTCCACACTGAAGAACTGCTCGCTCAAGCCCGTGGCCGGATCCGACTCGGAGCTGCTTGTCTCGGACGTCAAGTTGAGCGTGTACTCCAGGTCGACCGAGTTCACCGGTGTCAAGTGCGACCTGAGCGCGAGGATCACGGACGAGAACGGCAGCAGCTCGCACTCGAACACCTGTGCGAGCGCCGCGTCGCAGACCACCATGCGGCAGTCGTCTTCCTTGATCAGGTTCCGTAGCTTGATGTACTCCCACACCGCCATGACAATGTTCTGCTTCGTGAACGCCTTCGCGGAGCTCAAGTACGCGCCAGCGACCGCCGCCAGCTTCTCGGAGATCGCATACCGCTCCGGCATCTGCGTCGGGAGCAGCTTGATGCGCACCGTGTGTGTCGTCTGACCGCTCCGCGAGATCTCCAGCGCGTCCACCTCATGGTGCGTCTTCTGGAAGCTCGTCCACTGCAGCAGCACAGTTCCCAGTGCACATAGACCTTCAGCACCGCCTCCATCATCGTCTCCTTGTCCTCATCACGAACCAGTCGACAGCAACGCCTTGCGCTCTACCTCGATGATCGAGTCAGGGTACTCGCGCGCGTCCAGCTCGATCGTTGCCTTCCGGAAGTACGTCGAGAAGCTCTGCGTGACGCCATTACCAGTCAGCCCCACCTGTGAGTCCGTACTCCCAGTTACCAGCCGTCACTCTATGCACACGCACCACTGGCGTCCCAAGCTTCGCGTCCGCCGCTTCGATGCGCAGCGTCCAGCGGCCTGTCGCGTTCTCGGCCTCCGCCGGCGGCGCGTACGTGTGGTGCACGCGGACGCGCAGCTCCTTCGCGTCCGTCTGCGCCATCACAACGTCAGATTGTCTCCCTAGATCTCACGTTTGTTAGGCAGCAGGCAACAGCGCGTGCCTTGCGCGGGTAGAGCCGGCTGGCCGCGAGCTCCTGCGTCATGGTGCGC
Organism: Globisporangium nodosum; assembly: GCA_023334105.1. NCBI lineage: Eukaryota > Oomycota > Peronosporomycetes > Pythiales > Pythiaceae > Globisporangium > Globisporangium nodosum. The sequence continues at coordinate 26,980 of JAASGA010000027.1, forward strand.
ACGCGCTCGTCCAGTTGCGCGTGCGCCGCCTGCACGCGCCGCAGCAGCGCCACGTCGTCCGCGATCGGCCACTCGCCGTCGCACAGTGCCTGCGTACATGTAAATAGTGAGTTAAAGCCACACGCACACACACACACACACGCACACGGGGGCATCGCCATCACCTGCGGGAGCTCTGCGGTCATTTTCGGGACGATTTGGAATTTTGGCGCTCATTTTACGTGTTCCTTTTTTCAAAAAGAAACTTTGAAAGACAACTACTCAGATTTAGAAGTCAAGTACTCAGATTTAGAAGTCATGTGCTAAAAGAGACTGTAAATTCTCACTTTCTTCACTATTGGTTTTTAGCTGGCACAGGGGGGATACACAGCCAAAGTCGCGCATTGTGAAGAAGCGCCGGCGAAGGGAGCACGTGACGCGAGCGAGGAGCTCAGGCGGCAGCGGGCGGGCCGGCGGCAGGCGACGCCTCCTCTTTTCCACACACACTCAGGCTCACGCTCACAAGCAACTACAACAGCGATGGCGGTCGACAGCCTCGCGCGCTTCCTGCCGGGGCTGCGCAACCCCAGCGGCACGACGCGGCACCGCGCGGCGCGCGAGCTCCGCAAGTTCATCGAGGCCGAGTCGCGCGACCTGTCGCACGCGCTCTACATGAAGTGGGTGGCCGACATGAGCGCGCGGCTCATGGAGCTCTGCAACTCGAACGACACGCTCGAGCGCATGGGCGGCATCGCTGCCATGGACGAGCTCGTCGAGCTCTTTATCGCCGAGCGCAACGACCAGACGATCATCGAGTTCGCGCACTCGCTCACCAAGGTCTTCGAGAAGATCCCGGCCGCCGACCCGCCCACGCTTCGCCTCGCGGCCAAGGCACTCGGTCACATCGTGTCGACCGGCGGCACGAGTCTCATCGAGTTCGTCGAGGACTACCACGTGCGCCCGGCGCTCGAGTGGCTCAAGAACGAGACCTTCCACGTGCGCCGCCATGCCGCCGTCATGATCCTCAAGGAGCTCTCGGTCAACGCGCCGTCCACGTCGTTCCGCTACATGGACCGGTACTTCGACTTCATCTGGAGCGCCTTCTGGGACGCCCGGCTCGTCGTGCGCGTGAGCGCGTCCGAGTCGCTCCAGACGTGCTTCTCGCTCATCCAACAACGCGAGTCGAACCGCAAGAGCTCCTGGTACATGCGCGCGCTCGACGAGGCTGAGAGCGCGTTCCGCAAGAACACGTCGGACGCCACACACGGCTCGTTGCTCATCATCAACGAGCTGCTGCGCAACACGGGGGACTTCATGCACCCGCACTACGCGCGCGTGTGCGACCTCGTGTTCGTGCACCGCGACCACAAGAGCGCGACCGTGCGCTCGGCGGTCGTGAACCTCTTCCCGCGCCTCGCCAAGTTCAACACGTCGGCGTTCGTCGAGAAGTTCTACCGGCCGTGCATGCGCCACCTGCTCGAGGTCCTATTCTCCGCCACCACGACGATCCGCGCGGACGCGCTGCTCTCGATCGGCAAGCTGTCGCTGGCGATCGGGCCGTCGCTCGCGCGCGACGAGCAGACGCTGTCGTCCGTCATGTCCGGCATCAAGGTCGGGCTGCAGGTGAAGAAGCGGGACTTTGACACGCACAAGGAGGCGCTGGCGTGTCTGCGCATGCTCGCCGAAGCCGTCGGCCCAGGACTCATGCGCATGGACATCGAGGCGATGGTGTCTCCTCTGTTCCAGAACGACCTCGACTCGTCGCTGGTCGAGGCGCTCGCGACGATCGTGAAGAAGATCCCGGTGCACCGCCAAATCATCCAGCAGAAGCTCTTTGAGCGGCTGAGCTCGATTCTGAGCATCGGGCGGCTCGACAGCAGCGGTTCGTCCACGACGCCGACGAGCCGCGGGCGAACCAAGACGTCGTCGATCTCGGTGACGTCAGGGAATCTGCTCTCGATCTTCTCGTCCGCGATCAACCAGACGAAGGCGAACATGAACATGATGAGCACAAGCTCCTCGTCCGACTCATCGGGACTCTCCGCGTCGGGGTCGATGGACGCCGCGTCGTCGGTGATCGCCATGCAAGCGCTCGCGCTCGAGACGCTGGCGACGTTCGACTTCCAGGGGAACCGGCACATCCCGATCATGCAGTTTGTGCACGAGACCGTGGTCAAGTTCCTCGACCACGAGGTTGCTGCGATCCGCAAAAGTGCTGCTATCACGTGCTGCAAGCTGCTGCTTCCTCCCGGTGAAGAGCGCGGCGGCGGCGCGTTGGCGACGTCTGAGGACTTCTCCAGTCCTGTCACAGCAGTACTGGAGCGACTGCTGACTGTCGGCATCGCTGATACCGAGGCGAGTATCCGGCTGCAGGTGCTCGCGTCACTGGACTCGCGATTCGACCCGCTGCTCGCGCAGGATGACAACTTGCGCTGTCTGTTCATCGCGCTGAACGACGAGGTGTTTGAGATCCGCCAGAAGGCGATGAGCATGCTCGGACGCCTGACGCACCACAACCCGTCGACCGTGCTGCCGTCGCTCCGGCAGACGCTGGTGCAGCTACTCGCAGAGCTCGAGTTCAGCGGCGATACGCGCGGACGAGAGGAAGGCGCGCTCTTGATCGGCTGCCTGCTGCGGTCGGCAGCTCAGCTCGCGAAGCCGTACGTGCTCCCGATTCTGAAAGCGCTGATGAAGAACCTGCGCGAAGACTCAGCAAGGCGCAACCACAGCCGCAGTACTGCGACTGTGAGCAAAGCGATTCTCGCGACACTGGGCGACCTCGCCGAGGTCGGCGCGCAGGAGCTGACGCCGTTCCTGAACCAGCTGTTGCCAGAGGTGATCGACGAGATGCGCGATTCAAGCAACCCGCAGATCCTCCAGGTCGCGATCAAGACGTTGGGACAGCTGGTGTCGTCCACAGGGTATGTCGTACTCCCGTACCACGAGTACCCAGAGCTTCTTGATCTGCTGTGCGAGGCGCTGCAGAAGTCTGGCGACGCGAACGAGCCTCTGCGCATTGAAGCCGGTCGAACGCTCGGTATCATCGGCGCGTTGGATCCGTACAACCTTCGCCTGTTCCACCTGCAGAAGATCGGGAAGATCGCGAAGGCGCCGACGAAGGAGTTCAAAGGAGGCGCGCTGGGAGCTCCAGCCGGTGTCGGTGGTCTAGTCGCTGGCACTGGTGCAAACTTCAATGCTCTCACTGGCGGAACTCACATGGTGGACATCTCGATGCTGAACGGCAACGCTGGCGGCGCTGTGAACTTTGGCGGCGTGGCGATGACTGGCGGCGCCAACACCGGTTTCAGCAGCACGTTTGCAGCGTGGGCTGGCGACGATGATGCCAAGCTCGATGTGCCGCTGCTGCTCGCGGAGACGAGGAAAGAGACTACGAAAGACAAGCAGACGAGCGGGAACCTGTCGAATATTCAGCTCGAGGCGCCGCCAGACGACATCTTGCCGTCCATGATCGAGGACTCGGCGCAGTACTTCCCCACGGTTGCGTTCAACGCGCTGATCCGTATCCTTCTAGAACCGCGCAACTCGGTGCATTACCAAGGAACGTTCGTCGCGATCATGTACATTTGCAAGAGCCAGAGGAAGCGCGTGGCCGCGCACCTGGACAAGATCATCCCGGCGTTCTTGTACGCGATGGAGAAGGTGAATCGGTCACTGCGCAAGTTCCTGTTCGAGCAGTTGTGCGACCTGGTGCAGATCGTCGAAGAGCAGATCCAGCCTCACTTGGACCATGTCGCGATGCTCTCGATCGTGCACAGTTACTGGGACGAACACCTTGAAGAGGTGCTGAACTTGGTCAAGAAGCTCGCGAACTCACTCGGAGAGCACTTCCGCGTGTACCTGCCAGACCTGATCCCACAGTTGCTTCGTGTGATTCGGACCGAGCGCGACAACCCGAGCCGCCCGCGCACGCTGCTCGTGCTCAAGACGTCCGTGTCGTTGGGGCGTCTGCTGGACGGGTACCTGCACCTGATCATTCCGGCGCTTGTGGCGCTGATCCAGAGCGATGCGGACCTGAATGCCAGGAAGCAGGGACTCGGGTCCCTCGGGTCGCTTGTGAAGAAGCTGAATGTGAGCGTGTATGCGTCCAAGATCATCCACATGCTGGCTCGCGTGATCTCGTCGCAGCACGAGTTGGTCTACCTCGCCATGGACTGTCTGTGCTGCATGGTGTACACGATGGGAGACGACTACGCGATCTTCGTGCCCGTGATCAGCCAGGTACTCGGCCGCCAGACGTCGCGAAGCAATGACATCTTCGATCGGTACGACTTGCTGGTGTCCAAGATCCTGAAGCACCAGCCGCTGCCGGTGGCGTCGTGGGCGACGGATCCGTTGAAGGCACGAGCAGATGCGTCATCGGATGCGAAGGACGGTGCCGGCACGCAGGAAGAGACGAAAAGTCTTCCGTGCGACCAGAAGAACCTGATGAAAGCATGGGAGGCGTCTCAGCGCAGTACGAAGGAGGACTGGACGGAGTGGATGCGAGGGTTCTCGGTGGAGCTGCTGCGTGAGTCGCCGTCACCGGTGCTGCGAGCGTGCAAAGAGCTCGCGTCTGTGTACCAGCCTCTGGCGCAAGAGCTCTTCAATGCGTCGTTCGTGAGTGTGTGGCCGAACCTGAGCTCTCCGACGCAGGACAATCTGATTCGCGCGCTCGAGACAGCGTTCCAGTCGTCACATCTGCCGTCGGAGATCCTCCAGACACTGCTCAACCTCGCGGAGTTCATGGAGCACGACGACCAGCCGTTGCCGATCGACATCCGCCTACTCGGTTCGCTCGCCGAGCGGTGCCACTCGTTCGCGAAGGCGCTGCACTACAAGGAGCTCGAGTTCAACACGAACCCGAGCGCAGACGCCATCCAGGCGCTGATCAGTATCAACTCGAAGCTGAACCAGCCGGAAGCAGCGCGCGGCATTCTCAAGTACGCGCTGGATCTGCTGCCGGGCATCGAGGTGAAGGCGTCATGGCACGAGAAGTTGCTTCGGTGGGACGACGCGCTCGCGACCCACGATCGCATCCTCCGCTCGCAGCCGGACAACGTCGAGGCGATTTTTGGCAAGATGCGCTGCTTGTACGCGATTGGCGAGTGGCGGAAGCTGAACGACCACGTACAGGAGACGTGGGCGAAGATCTACGGCGAAGATCGCGATCTGAACAGCGACCAAGGCGGCGGCAACTTGCTTGACGTACCGCCAGCGCTGAAGAAAGAGCTCTGCAGCAACGGCGCGCGCGTCGCGTTCTCGCTGCAGAACTGGGATGCGATTCCAAAGTACATCAACTCGGACATGGAGGAGACCGAGTCGCATCTGTTCCAGGCAGTGGTTGCGATCCGCCGAATGGAGCTCGAGGAGGCGCTGAACTCGATATACCAGTGCCGCAAAGTGATGGACCCGACGTTGCGCTCGCTGGTGAGCGAGAGCTACTCGCGCGCCTATCTGCCGTCGATCGTGAACCTGCAGATGCTGACCGAGTTGGAGGAGATCGTGGCGTACCTCAAGACGTTTGCGTACAAGAACAATGGGGAGCTCACACTGCTATCAGTGCCATCGACGTCAACTTCGCGGCGCAAGCAAAGCATCAGCAGCTTGAACTTCGTTTCGTCATCCTCGTCGACGTCGTATGGACACGAGAAGCGCGCCGCGCTGACCAAGCTGCAGACGGTGTGGACGCGCCGCGTGCTCGGAGTGGACCGGAACATCCAAGTGTGGCAGAGCCTGATGCTCGTGCGGTCGCTCGTGTTCGACCCGCGCGAAGACGTGGACATCTGGCTCAAGTACGCTCGTTTGTGCCGCAAGTCCGGCCACCTCAACATGGCTGCGAGCGCGCTGTGGCGAGTGGGCGCGCAACCTTTGATCCGTACGATCCAGAAGGACCCGTACAACCCGCTGCCGATCAACTTCGGCGACACCGGCGGCTCCACGCACGGCTTTGGGAACGGCATCTCGTCGTTGGTGGACGGCTCCACCGCTGACCCGCGCGTGGCGTTCAGTTACCTGCGCCACTTGTGGGCCGAGAACAAGGAGGACATTGCGCTCAAGCAGATCACGCACTTCATTGAGGCGCTGGAGCAGCACGGCGACGAGAAGAACGAGGACATGGTGAAGTTGCGTGTGCAGGTGTACATTCAGCTCGGAGAGTGGCAGATGTCGCTGCTCGAGCCCAAGAAGCACTCGGACGAAGTGTTCGACCAGGTGCTCGGGTGTCTCGAGACGGCGACGAAGCTCGACCCGACAAACCACCGAGCGTGGCACGAGTGGGCGTTGATGAACTTCCGAGCGCTTGAGGCGACAGTGAAAGACCAGAACGACCCGAACCAGGTGAAGCGGTATGCAGCGCCTTCGATTCAAGGGTTCTTCCGCTCGATCTCGTTCGGACACAGACGCTACGACGTGACGAAGGACGTGCTGCGGTTGCTCACGCTATGGTTCGCGCACGGGAACCGCAACGACGTGCATGCTGCGATGATGGACGGTTTCCAGGACGTCTCGATCGACACGTGGTTAGACGTCATTCCGCAGCTCATTGCGCGAATCGACTCGCCGAACCCGAAGATGAACGAGCTGCTGCACGAACTACTGTCTCGCATTGGCCAGGCGCACCCGCAGGCGCTCATCTACCCGATCACGGTCGCGTCGAAGGCGCTGAACCCGAAGCGGAAAGAGGCGGCCGAAGGAATCCTCGCTGCGGTGCGCCGCCACTCGTCCAAGCTCGTGTACGAAGCCGACATGGTCTCCCGCGAGCTTATTCGCGTGGCGATCTTGTGGAACGAGCTGTGGCACGGCGCGCTCGAGGAGGCGTCGAAGCACTACTTTACAAACCGCGACACGAGCGCAATGATCGCCGAGCTCGCGCCGCTCCACGAACTGATGGAGAAGATCGGCACGGAGGAGACGCCGACGCTGCGTGAGGTCGGGTTCTACCAGGCGTTCGCCCGCGACTTGAAGCACGCGAAGGAGTGGTCGAACGTGTTCGAGAAGACACGCAACATCGCGGATCTGAACCAGGCGTGGGACATCTACTACAACGTGTTCTCGAAGATCCGCAAGCAGCTGGCGAACCTCTCGACGCTCGAGCTGGCTAACGTCGGACCGAAGCTGCTGTCCGTGCACGGTCTCAGCCTCGCGGTGCCGGGCACATACAAGGCTGGCGCGCCGATCGTACGCATCCAGTCGTTCGACAACAAGGTGACGGTGTTGACGTCCAAGCAGCGACCGCGCAAGGTGACGATCAATGGCAGTGACGGCAAGGCGTACCCGTTCCTGCTCAAGGGCCACGAAGACCTCCGGCAGGACGAGCGTGTGATGCAGCTCTTCGGTGTCATCAACACGCTGCTGGCGAACGACAGCGACACGAGTAAGCGGAATCTGGCGATCGAGCGCTACTCGGTGTTGCCGCTCTCGCACACGAGCGGTCTCATCGGCTGGGTGCCATTCTGTGACACGCTGCACCTGCTCATCCGCGACTACCGTGAAGCGCGCAAGATCCAACTGAACGTGGAGCACCGACTGATGGTGCAGATGGCACCGGACTACGACAAGCTGCCGCTCATGCAGAAGGTGGAGGCGTTCAAGTATGCGCTCGGCGAGACGACGGGGCAGGATCTGTACCGCGTGCTGTGGCTCAAGAGTCAGGACTCGGAGGTGTGGCTCGATCGACGCCGCAACTTCACGCGGTCGCTCGCGGTAATGTCCATGGCCGGATACATCCTGGGTCTCGGCGACCGGCACCCGAGCAACCTGATGCTCGACCGTGTGTCGGGCAAGCTCGTGCACATCGACTTTGGCGACTGCTTCGAGGTCGCAATGGAGCGCGACAAGTACCCGGAGAAGATCCCGTTCCGCCTCACGCGCATGCTCACGCAGGCGATGGAGGTGAGCGGCATCGAGGGCAACTTCCGGTACACGTGCGAGGCGTCGATGCGCGTGCTGCGCGACAACCGCGACAGTCTCATGGCCGTGCTCGAGGCGTTCGTGTACGACCCGCTGATCAACTGGCGGTTGCTCAAGAAGGACGCCGTGCCGTCGCACGCGCAGCCCGAGGAGGACTCGGACTCGCGCGTGGACGCGAACGGCGTGAACGGCGCGGGCGGCGAGGGCGACGCGAACGGGAGCAGCGCGGCGGCCGAAGACGACAAGAGCGCGGTCGGGAGCGTGAAGAGCACGTCGTCGGCGTCGACGCCCACGACGCGGCGGCGCCACTCGTCCGAGTCGATGTTCGGGTTCAACCTCGACGCGGCGTCGAGCCTGGCGCACAACTCGATCAAGGACGCACAGCGGGACTACGACTCGAAGAACATCATGGGGCAGTCGGTGATCACGACGGAGTTGCCGCAGCTGAACGAGAAGGCGCTGTCGGTCATCGACCGCGTCAAGAAGAAACTCGTGGGGCGCGACTTCGACGACGGCTCCAAGGTGCTGAGCGTCGACGCGCAGGTCGACCGGCTCATCATGCAGGCGACGTCGCACGAGAACCTGTGCCAGCTCTACTACGGCTGGTGTCCGTTCTGGTGAGAGGGTGTGTGTTGAATAAGATTGTTTTGGTTGTGCACATGAGGACATTTTTCACTGGTGGACGCTCTGTCTACCTTGAGAGGGCAATCTGGTGAACACTGCTTCGATACTTTGTTCAAGCCTAATTGTTTTCTTCAAGTTTATGTAATATTAAGCTTGATCCAAGTATGCACTCCAAAACAATATTTGTTTATAAAATTGTGTGGCGCAGTGTGTGTCAAACAACCGTTGGCTGGCGCGGTGTCGCTTGGCACACAGCACGAAGAGTTCCGAGTCAGCCGAGCGCCATGGGCAACAAGAGGAAGCAGGCGGGCGGCGGCGGTGGCGGCGCGGCCAGCGGCGCGAAGGGCAGCAAGAAGCTCAAGAAAAGCGGCGGCGGCAGCGCAGCAACGGCTGGCGCCAAGAGCCGCGCTGCGAAGGACGGCGGTCGCAAGGGCAGCAGCGCCAACCAGAAGCGCGGCGGCAAGAAGCAGCAGCAGCGCGCGCCAGCGACAGCTGCGCCGGATGAGGAGGTCGAGGTGGACGACGAGGACGTCGAGTTCTTCGAGGAGAACGCGACGTTCTCGTCCTTCCTCATGAAGATGGACCCCAAGCAGCTGAGCAAGGACGCGCACAAGAAGGCGACCAAGCAGCCCGTGAAGCCCAAGGCGAAGGAGAAGGACGAAGACGACGAAGATATGCCGCTCGAGAAGCTGGAGGCGCGTCCCCGCAAAGCCGGATGGGAGAGCCAGAAGAAGATCGACCTGACCACCAAGCTCCCGGTCAAGTTCATGGACGGCAGCGTGCGGCAGAACAAGGCGCTCATCGAGCACGCCGAGAAGGAGAAGGAAGCCAAGGATGCGGACGCTGACAACGACGAGGACGACAGCGACGAAGGGGAAGAAGCGGAAGGCGATGACGACGACGAGGAAGAGCTGGGATCGGACGTGTCGGACATGGAGTTCGAAGAGATCGACGACGCAGTTCCCAGCGCTGCGAAGGCGAAAGCTGGCTCAAAGCCGCAAGCGAGCGAGGTGGACCTGCGACTGCAGCGGGAGCACCGCCTGGCCGCGAAGAAAGTGGAGATCGCGCAGCTCTGCGAGAGCATCCTGGAGAGCCCCGAGGACGCGTTCAAGAAGAACAAGGAGCACCCGGAGAACCTGAGCAAGATCCAGCAGCTCTTCTCGCTGAACCGCGACCCGGACATGACGGTGAAGAAGTTGGCCATGCTGTCGCAGCTCTCGGTGTTCCTCGATATCCTGCCGGACTACCGCATCCGCCTGACAAGCGACGAGAAGCAGAACGGCCGCCCGCTCAAGAAGAACGTGCAGAAGATGCAGGACTACGAGGCGTCGCTGCTCAACAACTACCAGACGTTCCTCAAGTTCTGCTCGCAGACCGTGGCGGAGGGACTGAAGGGCAAGAACCCGGCGAAGGAGCTCACGGCGAATGACCAGCGCCAGCTCGGACTGGCCGAGACCGGCACGCGCTGCCTCGCGGAGCTCCTGAAGGTCAAGTACGCGTTCAACTTCCACATGAACATCATCGTCGCGCTCGTGCCGATCGCGGACTCGCACTTTGCGAACCTGCGCAGCATTGCGTGCGGCGCGTTCCAGGAAGTGTTCCGCTCGGACAAGAGCAGCGCGTACTCGCTCGAGATCGTCAAGCAGATCTCATCGTACGTCAAGCAGAAGGAGCACCGCGTGAAGCAGGACATCATTAAGACGTTCCTGGTGATTCCACTCGATGTGACCATGGAGCAGGGCGAGACCGCGCGCAAGAAGGCCAAGAACGACCGCAAGAAGCGCCGGCGCCTGCAGAACGAAGGCGACACGATCGCCGCGGGGCTGAAAGAGGCCGAAGCCGTGGTGGACAAGTCGGAGCGCCAGAAGACGCAGGCGGACATCCTGCACGAGCTCGTGCTCGTGTACTTCCGCATCCTCAAGCAGGCGACGTACTCGACCGCACTGCCCGCGGTGCTCGAAGGGCTCGCCAAGTACGCGTTCCTGATCAACCTCGACATCATGATCGATCTGCTCAAGGTGCTGAAGGCGGTGCTGCGCGAAGACATCCTGCCGCTGCCGTCGGCGCTGCAAGCCGTGCTCACCGGTCTGCGTACGCTGCAGGGTCCCGGGCAGGAGCTCATGGTCGACGAGAAGGAGTTCGTGGACATTCTGTACAAGCTGCTGCGCAAGTTCACGGAGGGCGAGGACGTGAGCTGCTTCCCGACCGCGCTGCAGTGCGTCGAAGCCGTGTTCATCCGCCGGAAAGAGATCGTCGTGGACCGCGTCGCGGCGTTCATCAAGCGTCTGCTGCTCATCTCGATCCACCTGCAGCCGAACCAGATCCTCGCGGTGCTGGCGACGATCCGCAGCCTGTTCCACCGCTACTCGAAGCTGCAGCAGCTGCTCGAGAGCGACGTCGACCGCGTGTCGGCGGGCGAGTACCGCGCGGACGTGGACGACCCGGACTTCACGAACCCGTACTCGACGGCGCTGTGGGAGCTGTCGCTGCTAGGCCGCCATTACCACCCGAAGGTGGCGGCGTTCGCGGTAGGCACGGCCGAGATGGGGCCGAGTCTGCCGACCGAGTTCCCGAAGATGCTGCTGGACAACTACGCCACCGCGCAGTCGGGGCGGTTCAACCCGCTCGTGCTCGCGCCACCGCGCAACCCACTGTACGCCAAGATGGCCGTGGACGAGCGCAAGAAAGCCAACAAGCGCCGCCAGCGCGAGCGCCGATTCTTCGTGCGCGACCCGTGTGCGGACGATGGCAGGAAGCCCTCGCCGTTCTACCAGTTCTGTCTCGACCTGGACCAGCAGCGAGATGGTGACGAGGACGTTGTCCCTAGCTTCCAGTTCGCGAAACCAGTGGCCGCGACGCAGTGAGCGGCTGCCGGGAGCTGCACACACACATCTGTAATAGAGCTCGTTCCATTCCATTCGCTGTCCCTCCTGGAGCTTCCTTCTTCCTCATAGACCACTGACACAGACACACTCACACACCGCCAGCACGCGCTCGCTCATATAAAGAAATGGTTGCCGCTTGCCCTGCGTCGACGCAGAGAAAGTGTGAGCAAGAGGTGACGCGAGAGAGCAAGAGGCAGCAGACGCACCGTTTGTTGTTGTTGCTGCTGTACTTCCGCGGCTGCTGCTGGTCGCTGTAGCCGTACTGCTGCTGCTGAAGGTGGTGGTCGTAGCCGTGCTGGTCGTTATTGCCGTAGTGCTGCTGCTGCTGCTGGTGGTGGTCGTAGCCATACTGCTGCTGCTGCTTGGGGTTGTACTGCTGCTGGTTGTCGTAGCCGTACTGCTGTCCCTGCTGGTGCTGCTGCTGCGCACTGTTCCCGTGTTGTTGTTGCTGTTGCTGTGACTGCGCCGAGCGGTTCGCGTTGTTGCGGTTGTAGGCGGCCGAGTAGCGAACGTCCTTGACCGCCTGGTCGTCGTCGTCGTCCGAGCCGCCGTAGCAGCGCAGCACGATCGTGAGCGCGAGGACGACGCCCATGGCGAAGCACACGCCGATGCAGCAGCCCAAGAGGAAGCTGCTCCACTTGGTGATGAGGTCGAAGAAGACGGGGCGGCACTGGCCGTACGGCGCGTTGTTGGCCACAGCATTGCCCTGGCTCGTGGCGTTGCCGCCCGCGAGCAGCAGCGCGCCGCACCAGACCTGGTTCTTGGCGTTCCGCGGACACGTCTCCTCGGCCCAGTCGAAGACCGCCGAGTACTCGTCGTATTGGGCCACGAGCTCGCAGACCTGGCACACGGTCTCAACCTGCTTGACGTTCATGACGCCACAGAAGCTCGAGATGTTGGTCGTGGTGCTGCTGAAGGTGCCGGGCATCGACTGGTTGAACATCCCGAGCACGTCGTTCACGCCCGCCTTCACGCAGTAGTAGGGCACCTGCGAGGCACAGTAGAGGCGGTTGAAGTTGTCGCCGACGATCGTCTCCGAGTCGACCGCCGGGTAAGTGGCGGCCGCCCACTCGGTCGCTTTGGCGTACACCGAGTGCGCGCCGATGGCCATGACGACGAAGAAGCCGAGCGCGACGAGCAGCACGATCGCGTAGATCGTGAGCAGCAGCTTCTGGCGCAGAAGCGCGCCGAAGCAGCCGAGTGCCGCGAGCGCCATCACGGCGCCGCCCACGATGAGCGTCATGAGGAACGTGGACGTGCCGACCCAGTCGTACTCGCCCTGGAACACGTCGAGCCAGCCGGAGGTCTTCACGCGGTGGCTGAAGTACACGAGCATGGCGCCGGCCGCCATGAACGCCATGTTCACGAGCAGCAGCACCACCTTGGCCACGTTCACGAGCACGCTGCCCATGCTTGGCGTGGCTTGGCGCTTGCTTGCCTTGGTTGTACGGAGCTGCTGCTGGTGGTGGTGCCTGCCTGCCTGCCTGCCCTGGTGCTGGTTTTGAGAATGTGAGGGAGTGACCATCGAGTCACTGACTCGATCCGGATACTTAGGGTCAAATAGCATTGAATGCCTGGATAAAGTATACGCTTCTGGCTATCGTATAACGACTACAAATCTAGATTTTTGAAAGAAAAAGAGAATGACAGAGTCAGTCTGGATACAGTCCATCTAACTGGTGAAATATACACCTCGTTTTCCGGAGAACCGTATAATTTCAGCTGCATGGTCAGTGTACTGCTTGACGTCACTAGAGGTCAGAGCACGCCATCTCACAGCGCCTTCGTAATGGGGACCTGTGGCTGCCTGGGCTCCTGCTCGTGCCGCAGCGCCTTGTTCTCGCAGACGCCGCTCCAGTGGCCCGGGTCCTTGCAGTAGCGGCACGGGTGCGGACAGTGACGCGCTTCGTGCTCGCGCTGCTTGCAGTTAAAGCAGCGGCCATTGCGCGGACGCTCCGTGATCTCGCCGCTCTCGAGCGCGCGCGTGACGCGTCGCCAGTGCTCGTGTTTCTGCTCCAGACGCCGCTTGCGTCCCTGCTCTCGTTGGTCGTGCATCACGCGCTGCCGCTCCTTCTCCTCCTCGTGCATCGGCGGCTTGCTCTTCACGTCGCGGTCGTACGTATCCGCGATCTGCGAGTAGAGCAGATTGAAGAAGAAGAGCAGGTCCGACAGCTGCGTCTGCTCCGAGCCTGCGCGCAGCGGCACGTCCGCTACGCGCGCCGCAGCCACGTACTCTTCCAGCATCAGTTGGATCGCTGCTCGGACACACACATTAGCTCTCATACATCAGCACATGCCGACAACCGACAGATGCGAGTGCTGCACTCTCCCCACCTTCGATCGTCGACACGCAGCCCTTGCCCGCCTTGTGGTAGCGCCAGAAGTTGCTCTCGAGCGGCGGCTTGGCGAGCTTCACGCAGCGCAGCCCTTCGAGCGCGGGGTCCTGCAGGATCACGGGTGCCTTCTGCCACGGCGTGTCGATGAACACGAGCGTCTTGAGCGCGCGCAGGTCATCGCACGTCAGATCCGCGAGCGTCTCAGCCTCCGACGACGGGTATACCACCACAGTGTCTGCGCGTGTATAGGCTGGCGCCTGCGCGAGCGGAATCTTCAGAATCTCGACGTCGCGCGGCGCCAGCGTCTTGGCATGTGGTGCCGTGCTCTTCTTCACCTTGTCCTGGAACCAGATGTGCACCTGCAGCGGCAGCGCGAGCGCCGGCACCGCCGTGCCCGCCGACTGGCCGACCGCGACGCAGCAGATGGGGCAGTAGAACTTGTAGCTGCGCGCGCACGACGGGCACGGCGCGCGCGTCCAGCCAGCAATGTCAGCCTCGCTCATACTCGTGCTTGGTGTGAATGGTGCAAGAGGTACGTTGTGCCATTAGGGTTTACGAGTCGTGCAAGTGGTACGTTGCGCCGGTAGGGTTTAGGAGTTGTGGCGCTAGGGTTTAGACCCCGACATGAAGAAATGCACCCTGGACAGCTCAAGAGCCAAGCGTGTGACGAGAACGAGTTGCTTCTAAAGTGCATTCCGGTAGGTGGACACTGGGGGAATCTCGGTCTCCCTCACTAAGGACGCCTCCTGACGCCGCGCTCCGCCTAGTCGAAGCGCATGAAGAACGCGGACGACGGGTCGATCTGCTTGGCGTCGAGCGGGATGCCCGCGCCCATCGTGGAGCTCAGGTGCGCCGCCTTAATGTACTTGCCCTTGGCGCCCTCCGGCTTGGCGTCGCCGAGCGCGACCATGAACGCGCGCACGTTCTCAACCAGCGCCTCCTCCGAGAAGCTCGCCTTGCCGATGCCCGCGTGGATGATGCCCTTCTTCTCGGCGCGGAACTCCACCTGGCCGCCCTTGGCTGCGGCGATGGCGCTCGTCACGTCCGCCGTCACCGTTCCCAGCTTCGGGTTCGGCATCAGACCGCGCGGGCCGAGGATCTGCGTCGTCATATTGGGCACGCACACTCGTTAGAGCGAAATGACAGATCAAGAGCCAACACCATCATCACTATCACAGCAAGACGCACTCTGGCAACGCGGCCGACCAGCCCCATGACGTCCGGCGTGGCGATGCAGCGGTCGAACTCAAGCTTGCCGCTCTGCACGAGCTCGACGAGGTCCTCGGCGCCGACGACCGTGGCACCGGCCGCCTTGGCCTCCTCCGCCTTCACGCCGCGCGCGAACACCGCGACGCGCACCGTCTTGCCCGTGCCGTTCGGCAGCGTCACGACGCCGCGCACGCTCTGGTTCGGCTTACGCGGGTCCACGCCGAGCTGCACGGCGATGTCGATGGTCTCATCGAACTTGCGCGTGGACTGCTTGAGGGAGCCGATCGCGGCCTTCAGGTCCACGTCCGGCTTCGGGAGCCCGCTGCTGCGCGGAACGAGGCCGAGAGCCGTCGGCGAGCGCGTCGACTGCGCGCCGCGGGCGGTGGACGCGCTGCGCGCGCAGGCGGCGGCGGCGGCGCGGGCCGCCTTGAAGGGCACGAGCACGCGCATGTCGATGCTGTTTTTCGGCGTAATGTGCAGATCCAGCCGCCAGCCACTACTGTCCCGTTTTGTATGAGGCTAAACTCGGGACGTCGATGCCTATCCTGTCATAAAGGATATGCTATTGCAGCGTTTCAGCGATCGACGAGGCAACAAGCATCGAAAATGCGTATCCGAGCAGCGACGGCAGCGCTCGCACTCGCCCTCTGCGGCGGCGCATTCTGCTGCCGAGCGGAGTGGACGGCGGCATGCAGCAGCCTGAACGGCCCGTTCTGCACCACAAGCGCTGGTGTGTTCAGCGGAGCTCCCACGGCGCCGCAGCACGCTTCAGCTGATCTCGATCGGGATGAAGAGGTACATCGCTCCGCACCGACGGCTACTATCCTGTTGCAGCTGACGATACTGACACTGCCGCTAACTGTACGCGCCACCAGTCAGAGAAGCGCTCGGATGTCGCCAAGCTCGCGCGGATAGAGCGAGTACTGAAGCAGTACGAGCTGGACGCCGCACTCGACGACGATGTCGTGAACGACAGCCGTCTCGACCACGCGAGTCTACTCGAAGAGCTGGATATGCTGCTGGACGAAGCAGTTGCGCTCTTTACCAGCGACGACGACAGCGACGATGGCGAAGAGAGTCCGGTGGTGGGCTCGTTCGCGTTCAACAACGAAGGCGGCATGTTCGAGGAGCTAGACAGGATGAACGGAGTCGACTTGAAGGTGCGACGTGTGTGCGCTCTTGTGATGGCACATATCCAGGCGACGCGAGTTCTGAGCGTCCTGTGCTTTCCTATCCAGGAATTCTTCGAGCTGGCACTGCAAGAGGTGCTGCAGTCGTACGCCTCGACGCTGGACGACATGTCCCCGCAGATCTCGCAGGGACTCCACCAGTCGGTGGAGGAGCTCAAAGGGGTGACCGATTTCTCGGACTTCCGCTTCCAGGTGCTCGACGAATCCGCGAAGGCGCAGATCCGACACAAGTTCGCACATCACCGGCTCATCGAAGTGCAGCAGAGGTTCGAGAAGATGGTGATCGCGCGGAACGCGAGAGAGCGGCGGTTCGCGCTGGAGGCGTCCGTGTACCTCTTCCAGCTTGCGCAGGAGGCAGCGAGCGCAGATAGCGACTCTGCTGCGCAGTCTACGGCAACGGAGGCCGCGCCATCCGCCGACGTCTCCGTGTAGCAAGAAGGGATGGGATTCAAAGTGTCAATAGCGCCGACCAGTGTGATTTTGTGAGAGCGGTGGTGTTCGTGCATGTGTCGGGTCGTTCACCTGTGTGGTTGCGATTCGTGAGAGTGGATCAGGAGAACGACATGGCAGACTCGAAGAGTGCGGTGGCGAAGCTGTAGCACCGATCTCGACTTGGTATCAGTATCTCATCAGATCTGAACCTGCCAGCGACTTTTTGATCGGCTGTCGACAATCTGCTGCATCATGATGGGCGGACGTGGTGGTCGCGGCGGCGGGCGAGGCGCTGGTCCGCAGGTGGCCGATGGCGACTGGCAGTGCCCGAACCCAGGGTGCGTCCGAGTCTCTTTACCCTCGCGTCACGTTACGCTCCCCATTGCAGCGCAGCGCTAAATCCTACTGATCCAAAGATCCGCATCGCCTATTGCTCACTCTCTCGCTCGCTTGTGCGCGCTTGTATGACGGATGGCAGGTGCGGGAACATCAACTTCGCGCGCCGCGCAGAGTGCAACCGCTGCAGCACGGCGCGCCCCGATGGTGCAGGCGGCGTGAAGAGCGCCGGTCCGCTGGACGCGCGGGGACCACCCGGGCTCTTCCAGGCGAGCGACTGGACGTGCATCACGTACGCATGCGGGGCGGCGGAGGCGAAGGATAGAGGAACTCCCAGTCACTCACTTGGATCTTCTGTGTGTGCAGGTGCGGGAACATCAACTGGGAGCGGCGCACCGAGTGCAACATCTGCAAGACGCCCAAGCCCGGGATGCCCGGACTAGTGCGTTCCTCGTGCTGGAAGCTGGAGCTCGTCGGATATCGCTGATGCCACTTACGCTGACGCTTCCGGTGTTCAGGATGAGAAGCGTGATGGTGCGGGCGGCGGCTTCAATGAGCGCCAAGAGCGGTGCGGGGCCTTCGAGTCTTGAGGTGATGCAGCAGTGTTACATAGTGCTCTGATGATTGAGTGAGGTGGTGGCGAGCAGAGTGGCGTCTGCACGCACAGAGATCGGGGACGACGGATACGACGACTTCGGCGTGAAGAAGAAGAAGGTGAAGGCGACGAAGGCGGAGCGCGAGGCTGCTGCGCTGGCGCGCTTGCAGCAGTCGTACAGGTGCGAGCGCAAACAAGCGGTGGATGGATGCGCATCCATCCGACTGAGACTCCATCCTGTGTTGTGTGTGAAGTGCGATCTACCAGCCGACGGCGGAGAGCGTGCACGCCTCTGAGTCGTCCTCGGCGCCTCGTCCGGTGTCGCCACCTCGGAAGAGCGATCCAGCGCCAGCGTCGTCGTCGTCGAAGCGAAGCCCCTCGCCGCCACGGCGGAGCGAAGGAAGCCGCCGCAGCAGGAGCCGCGAGCGCCGCCGCGATCAAGAGCGGCCGCGAAGCCGCAGTCCTGCACGCGATAGGCGAGACGGCGGCAGCTCACGCCGGAATCGGAGTCGCAGCCACAGCCGCGAGCGGAGCCGCCGCGACAGCCGAGACTACTCACGCAGCAGACACCGCTAGAGACGAGCACCCTGAGGACGAGGAAGTGGTACGGTGCGCAGGCGAGAGCCGATTGTCGCCCCCTCCATTCGACTGGAAGCGCCCACAAGCTGATGAAATAACGTTATATAGGGGGTTGATAGGCGCACAACACTGACACCGCCACTTCACGTGTGTGGTGCTACCTGCTCGCTTGCTCGCTCGCTCGCTATCCACACCTGCCTGCCACCGCCCGGCAGGTGCCGCTTACAGGTGCTGCATCACGCCGCGCGCGCGATCCACGACCGCCTTGACGTACACGGGCGAGACCTCGAATAGGTTCTTGAGGATCACGTCCGGCACGTTCGAGTTCTTCGATCGCTCGTCCGGCTCCTTGTCGATCAGCACCTTGACCGACCACAGCATCGTGCAGCCCGAGCCTGTCGCGTCGTTAAAGTTGCGGATAGAGACACTGTGGAGAGGAGGAGGCAGCCCGCGAACACTGTCAGAGACCCAGGTCTGCGCTAACCACACAGCGCATAAGAAGCAGCACGTACGCAGTCGTCTGGTTGCGGCGGATGTGGTCCATCGCCTTCGGGTGGCTCGGGTCGTTCTTCACCGTCTGGCCAACGAAGAGGAAGCTGCCGTCCGGGTTCTCGCGCTTCTGGTTCACCACGAGGCTCTCCTCCTTCATGGTGCCGCCGCTGTGCGCCGCGTCGTTCGAGATCGTCAGGCGTACCACGCGGCGCACGTACTTAGTGGTCGCGTCCACCTCATCCAGGAGCTGCAGTAGTCGAGAAATAGGTGTGAGTCAGTCAGATCTCATGTGCTCCAGAACCGCTTGCAAGCACCCTTACCTCCGACGTCTCCATGAACGGGAACTTGCTCTCAAACTCCGTGTCGCCGATGCACTTCCAGAGGTCCTCGCCGACAGCGCGCGCGTCGCTGTTGAACATCTGGTGGCGGAAGTAGATTCCCATGTCGTTGTTGTTCATCTCGTACTGCACCTGGAGCCCAAAGTACGTCATCGTCGGGTTCTTCGGGCTGCGGAAGGACGCGTCGCACTGCGCGACCTGTTTCTCCGCCTCGGTCATAGCGTCCGACGCCATCTGCAGCAGTTGGTCCTTGAACGAGCTCGCCTGGATCTGCAGGTTCGCCGGCGCCGACGAGATCGTGTTGGAGAGCGCCGCGGGCGTCGTGGACGCCGACGACGACGAGTTGAGAATCATGTCGAGCGACGGCATGTTGAGCAGCGGTTGCTTGGTGAAGTAGTCCTGGAGCCGCTGGATGAACTTCATCTGCTCCATCAGCGTCTTCCGCAGGAACTCGTTCTCCTGGTCCACGCGCGCGCGGATCTCCGCGTGCTGCTCCGCCTCCTGCTTCCACCCGAGCTCTGTGTTGTGCTCCGACGGCTCCGACGACTGCAGCACCTCGATCTGCTCCTTCAGGTCCTTCACCTTGGCGCGGAGCGAGATGAGCTCGTCCTTCTGCCGCTGACGATGCTTGCGCGCGGCCTTGGCGATCTGCGCGCGACGCTTCGCCTTCGGGTCTTCGTACTCCTCCGGCTGCGCATTCTCCTCGACGCTCGAGTCATCGCCGTCGTTCACGGACGATGGCGGCGCCGGCGCCTTGCGCTTCTTGCTTGCCGCGGCAGCCTTCGGCTTGCCCTTGGCGGTCGTGGCGGGCGCCGCCGCGGGGGTCGCCGACGCGCTGGAGGCCACGGACGCCGCCGGACTCGCGGTCGCGGACGCCGGCACGGCCATGCCGAGGCTCGGGAACATTTGCGAGTTCGCGGCCATGAGCGGGTTCATGCGGTGGATGGGGGCAAGCCCGCCCGCGCCACCCGCGGCGGCGCTGCCGGCCGGAGCGCCGGCCATGGTCATCCCCATCGGGAGCGTCATGCCCATGGGGAGCCCCATGCCGTTCTGCATGCCGAGCGACTGCACGAGGCTCGCCGGGAGTCCGTTCGCGCCGCCAGCGGCGTTCCCGTTCGCGCCGTTCGCGCCGTTGCGCGCAGCGGTGGCCTGCAGCAGGTTGTTGAACGCGTCCATCGAGTCGTAGTTGCTTGAAAGGGGGTGCTGGTGGCTTCAACACGTCAGTGCACTTGGGAGCGCGGGAAGGCACGGCGAGCAGCTCAGCGAGCTTCGTGTGCAGGCAGGCAGGCAGGTGACCAGGAGCGCGAAGTTGTCGCAATCGGGAATGGCAGTGATTACGGGAGAACGCGGTCGAAGAGGCGGTGTACCGTGGAGACTGCAATAGAGCGCTGTCGCGCGCCAGCCAAGCAAACCAATCGGAGGCTCGGGAGGGACGACCTCGCGCATGAACGAAGTGCAATCAGGTGCAACTCTTGACAAGCGAATCGGAGGCTCGAAGAGAGGACGTGCGCGCATTTGATTCGCGGACTGGGTGAGGAGATGCGATATGAAAGAATAGCCAGGAGGGGCGACGTCGAGGGACAGCGTCAACAAGCGAACCTACTTTTTAGCTAGCCAGGTAATCATTGTCGATGAGTTGACTCTATATTTGTATGCTTTCTGTGTATTCCACAAATTTTCAGCCAAGATACAGAGGGGGTAAGTAAAGGAGATGCGCTGATTGCCTTTTTTCTGGCCGTTTGTCCAGTCGTTTGATTGGCTGAATCTGGATTTGTATTACTATACTTTCTTGAAGATCGATCATCCTCGGATAACGGGTCTTTCGTACCTCGAACAAACATGACTGTACTCCTCCTATTCGCACTTGTTCGGACTTTCACAGTACGCGAATTTTGGTGATCAAGCATTTTGATCCAGCCAACATGAGCACGACGACCTTGTTGGATGTGCTGCCGCCGCCGCAGGTGCAAGCGCTCGAGCCTGAAGCGATGCTTGCACCACCAGTGGAGCCGCCGCGCTTCTCGGGCAGAAAGTGTGCGTCTGTAGCCGATGCGACCGCGGCAGCCAGTGGCGGCTGCTGCTCCAGCGGCGACCAGTGCGGGTGCGCACTTGCGTCAACTGCTGATGCTCAGGATGTCACGAAGCGACACCAGGAATCTGACTATGCTGCTGGTCATGCTTGCGTCTCGTTCTGCGATCGAACTAGCTGCGCGGGCACGGAGCTCGCGGTGCGCAAGCCGCGCGCGAAGCGTAAACCGTCGGAGGCGGCCGCGCGGCGCCGCATGGCCAACCAGATCCCCGACGACATCCAGAACGACCCGGAGCTCACGAAGGCGATCGCCCAGGTGCACGAGCGCTGCATACGTGAAGTGGAAACTGCTAGTGCTACTGATGATGATGGCGAATTCAACCTGACATCGCTGTGAACTGTGTGTTGTTGTTGTATGGTGTGGTGCATGTAGCTGCCGTGGAACTACAACTTTGAGATCCGCAAGACGGTGTGGCGCATCCGCCAGGCAGGCAGCAAGCGCGTGGCGCTGCAGTTCCCCGAGGGTCTCCTCCTGTACTCGTGCGTGATCTCGGACATCATCGAGCGCTTCACGGGCGCCGACACGATCATCCTCGGCGACGTGCGTGCTGCGTCTGTGCTCTCTGTCATTGACAGCGTCGATGGCTCACAACTCGTTTCTTCCGTAGGTGACATATGGCGCGTGTTGTGTGGACGACCTCACTGCGATCGCGCTCGGCGCCGACTTCATGGTTCACTACGGCCACAGCTGCCTGGTGCCGATCGACATCACGACCATCAAGATGCTCTACGTGTTTGTGGACATCTCGATCGACATCGATCATGTATGTACGCGGAAGACACTTCTGCCACATTTTGCCACTTGATTTACTTTGTCGGATCAAACGCTCATGCAACGACACGTACGTGGTCGCAGCTGATCGAGTGTATGAAGCTCACGTTCGAACCGGACACGAAGGTACGGCAAGCATCTCACTATGTTCCGTGTCTTTCAGCGTTGATGTCGAGATTGCTGACCCGTGCTGGCTTGTTTAGATCGCGCTGATGGGGACGATCCAGTTCGCGAGCACCATTCACGTGGCGTCGACCAAGCTGCTCGAGTATTTCACGCACTTGTCGATTCCTCAGGCGAAGCCGCTGTCCCCGGGCGAGGTGCTCGGCTGCACGTCTCCAATCATCGATGGTGTCGACGCGCTGGTGTTCATCGCTGACGGCCGATTCCACCTCGAGGTATGCTTAGCGCGACAGGGCAAGCGAATGGCGACCGAACTTTGCTAACTTCTACTTCGTGGCGTCCAGTCGGCGATGATCGCGAACCCCGAGCTGAAGGCGTATCGCTACGATCCGTACCCGAAGGTGCTTTCGATCGAGAAGTACGACCTCCCGCAGATGATGGGCATCCGCGCCGACGCGATCGCGAACGCGAAATCAGCACAGCGGTTCGGCATCATCCTTGGCACACTCGGGCGCCAAGGCAACCCTCTCGTCCTCGACCGACTCACGCAGCTGCTGCAAGAGCGCGGCAAGCAATACTTCGTGTTGTTGCTCTCGGAGATTTTCCCGGACAAGGTGGGAGGCGAGATGCAGCTCCAAGGTTGGTTCCGGTCTGTCCCCACGCTGATGTCTGGTGTCCGTGGTATTCTGCTTTGTAGCTGGCTCGCTTCCACGACGTCGACGCGTGGATCCAGGTTGCGTGTCCGCGACTTTCTATCGACTGGGGCTACGCGTTCACCAAGGTAAGGGAGAACGATTGCGATCGATTCGAATGAGTTCATCGCGTTCTGATGCTCACACTCGCTTCGTGTGTGGCGGTCTAGCCACTCCTGTCGCCGTACGAGGCTGAAGTGTGCCTGGAGCGCGCCGAGTGGCAGGAAGGCTCGTACCCGATGGATTTCTACGCGAAGGGCAGCGGTCCGTGGACCAACTACTACAGTGACAAGGCGAAGGAGGGTGCTGCGTGAGAGAGCCCGGCGAGCACATAGGCAGTGTGATTCGATGACAACGACGAATCCGATGTGCATGCATTCTCTTCGCAGCGCTCTCGATTGAGTTACTGTGGGATCTTCAAGGTCGTCACTGTCCGATGCGAGTCTCCAGCTCCTTCGAGAGCCGTCCTGGAGATCGCTGTTTCTGCTCGACTGTTGTTGTCCTTGTGCGGTGTGTGTTTGTGAGTGGTGGTATGTGATGTGGCTCAGGCAGGCAAGAAGGCTGACGTCAGTGTCGCTCGCTACTCCGCGGTCTCAGTGTTGCTGCCACAGGATCACAGCTTCAGTTCGAGGTCGACACTTCAGTCAGTCAAACAACCAGGCAGTAGCTTGACGCACCTAGGACTCAGGAGCTGCGCGATCTTGGGATCGTTCGGAAGAGCGCTCGGTGTCGGCGCTTTCTTCGCCTTACTGCCAACGAATTGCGCTTCGGGGTGGAACTTGCAGATCTCTCTGCTCGCGTCGTGGATGCACGGACAGATCGTTAGAACTTCATCAGCGCATGGCAAAGTTCGAGAAGGTCACACACTCGAAGATGAGCTCCTGCAGACGCGTCTTCGTGAGCTCTTCTTTCTCGAAGTCGAAGCTGAAGACAGTGTCAGCCACAGGCTCGTCGTCGACGTTGTGGAGCGAGTCCAAGTACGGGTGCGCGAGCGCCTCCTCGACCGAGATGCGCTTCGCAGGATCAAACACGAGCATCTTGCCGAGCAAGTCGATCGCGACCGGGTTCGTCGTCGGGTACAACTTGGTGAACGGCACGCCGGGCTTCTTCGGCTGGTTCTTCATGAAGCGCTTCGCCTTCTCGCTCGTCACGAACGTGAGCTCGTCTTCTCGCGGCGTGCCGAGCTTGTCGCAGATGATCTGGAGCTGGTGGATGTAGTCGTCGCCTGGGAAGAGCGGCTTGCGGCCGAGCAGCTCCGCGAAGATGCAGCCCGTGGACCAGATGTCGATTGCTTTCGTGTACTCCTTCGTCGACAGCATGATCTCCGGCGCGCGGTACCAGCGCGTGACGACGTACTCGGTCAGCTCCATGTTGTCCTCGTCCGGCTCGACACCGCGCGCGAGCCCAAAGTCGCAGATCTTGAGGTCGCAGTTCGAGTTAAGCAGCAGGTTCGATGGCTTGAGGTCGCGGTGCAGCACATTCGCCGAGTGGATGTACTTGAGTGCGCGCAAGATCTGCGCGGGCGGCAGCAGCAAGGGTGCATCAGTTCAGCCACAGCTCTATCACGCTCGAAGATCAGGAACATCGTCTACCTGGTAGAGGAAGTACTGGATGTGATCGTCTGTGAGCGGTTGGCGGGAGTAGATGATGCGGTGCAGGTCTGTCTCCATGAGATCCGAGATGATGTACACGTCCTCGAACTCGGTCACCGACGCCGGCGGCAGCAGATCCACGATCGAGATGACATTCTCGTGGTCAAAGTGCTGCAAGAGCTTGATCTCGCGCAGAATGCGCTTCCCGTCCACGATGTCCTCGAAAGCCTTGGAGATCTTCTTGATCGCGACCTTCTCCTTCGAGTCAGTGTTCTCCGCCGAGCTGCATCGATCGATCGGAAAGTATACACAACGCGCGCTCGTGGTGAGCCAAGAGACAGCACCACATTTGGTGTACACCGCGAGTAGCACTTCTCCGTACATGACAACTCCGTACGCGCCGTGGCCGATCGGCTTGAGCAGTTTGTACTTGAGGTCGATCTGAAAAGTGGTGCCGGAGACCACGAACGAGTACGTGTCTGGGCGAAGTCTAGGCGAGAGTGCAGTGGAGGCCGAAGTGGCTCTCGGGGACGTCGTTTTCTGGGGCGAACAGCGCGGATCATTCTCCGCTACGGCCGGCGACCTCGAGGCGCCGCCAGCCAACTCACCTTGCTTGTCTGGGAAGATCGCCGCTCCCGATGACGACGACGAAGACGAAGATGTCGAGGGGGCGGACGCGTAGGTGGTCGCCGTGTCTGTCAGCGGCGGGAAGATCTCGTCAGTCGTGACGCTGCTACTGCTGCTGCTGCTGTTGTTGCTCGCCATGCTACTGCTCGTCGCGATAGGAATCCGTTCGAGCCGCGTGTGACGCTGAGCGATGCAGAGTCGAGTCGAGTGCGCTGAAGACGACAGGTGAGGTGATGAACTGGACGAGCGAGCGCGAGCGTGGAGGAGAGCGAGAGAGAAGTTATCGCGTCTTGGCTTGTGGCGCGAGCACGCGAGCGGCGATGCCAAAATACTCGCAAAACTGCTCCACTGGTGGTCGTCGCGAGCGAGCAAGCTCGTTCCAGGCGCGCGATGAAGTAGGAAGGGAGGAGGTGCTCGCTCGCGTGCTACTGCTGCTACTGTTGCAGTTGCTCGAGATGATGTTACGCTCTCCATTGCTACGCACTATGAATAGCTAAGTGCTCGCAGTCGCTGGAGTGCGCTTATTACCGAGAGAGACCGATGTTGACATGCTCCTCTGCTGCGCATACATACACGGCTTCGTGCACCGTCGACAACTCGAGCTGTCTTGCACACTCCGATACACATTGACTGATTTTGCTTATCGAGGCTCTGACTTCGAGATGACGCCGTATGCGAGTGACTCGTGCCGGAATGGCTGGTATGTTCGTGTTCGAGCAGCGCACGCAGGTCAGCGTGCATGTGGTGTGAGCCGAGATCAGACTACAAGATTCTCGTCCGCACCACAGCACACAATCGATTTCAGCGAGCCATCCTACCTTTCCGGTTCACCTCTCAGCATTCGTACCTGCAATGCCTCCTACATGGTGGCTTTGGAGTCAGGCAGGACAACGAGGTCGCATGAGGGGCGACCTCGTTCGTTCATGGAGTTCGGAGGTTCCAAAAGCGATGTTGAAGTCGAGTGAAGCCATCTCGCATTTTCAGCGACTAAAATGTCGTTTTCGATGTTTTCAGCCACTCATATGCCGTAGCTCTCTCTGATTCGCTATAAATGTAATGTGGTGTGGCACACTCGAAGGGGGAGAAAAGAGAGATCTTTTTGTCGAGTGAGAGCACACACAGCACGAAAAGGGTCGGAAGCTCCGCAAGCAGGCAGGCAGGCAGCAGGCAGGCATGGGGCAGGGCCAGAGCGGGCTCCCGCGGCAGTCGCGCGAGGACGCGGCGAAGAAGAAGAACGACGACGCGGCGAAGAAGAAGAAGAAGTTCGAGCCGCGCGGCGGCGGCCCCACGCGGCGCCGCAAGAAGAAGAAAGGGCCGTCGGTGGCCGTGCGCATTCCGCCCGTGTACCCGACGGCCAAGTGCAAGCTCCGCCTGCTCAAGCTCGAGCGCATCAAGGACTTTTTGCTCATGGAGCAGGAGTTCATCCAGAACCAGGAGGTCATGAAGCCCAAGCACGAGAAGGACGAGGAGGAGCGCTCCAAGGTGGACGACCTGCGCGGCACCCCCATGGGTGTCGGCACGCTCGAGGAGATGATCGACGACAACCACGCCATCGTGTCGTCGTCGGTCGGGCCCGAGTACTACGTCGGCGTCATGTCGTTCGTCAACCAGGACATGCTTGAGCCCGGATGCTCGGTGCTACTGCACAACAAGGTCATGTCGGTCGTCGGCATCCTCGCGGACGACACGGACCCGATGGTGAGCGTCATGAAGGTGGACAAGGCGCCGCTCGAGTCGTACGCCGACATTGGTGGGCTCGAGACGCAGATTCAGGAGATCAAGGAGGCGGTGGAGCTCCCGCTGACGCACCCGGAGCTCTACGAGGGTATCGGCATCCGCCCGCCGAAGGGTGTGATCCTGTACGGCGAGCCGGGAACCGGCAAGACGCTGCTGGCTAAGGCGGTGGCAAACCAGACGTCGGCAACGTTCCTGCGCGTCGTGGGCTCGGAGCTGATCCAGAAGTACTTGGGCGACGGCCCGAAGCTCGTGCGCGAGATGTTCCGCGTCGCGGACGACCACGCGCCGTCGATCGTGTTCATCGACGAGATCGACGCGGTCGGCAGCAAGCGCTACGACTCGAGCAGCGGCGGCACCCGCGAGATCCAGCGCACGATGCTCGAGCTGCTGAACCAGCTCGACGGCTTCGACGAGCGCGGCGACGTGAAGGTGATCATGGCGACGAACGCGATCGAGAGTCTCGACCCGGCGCTCATCCGTCCGGGCCGTATCGACAGAAAGGTGCGTGAGAGCTGCAGCGTGTGGGCTTGAGTGGCATGCGGAGGCGCTCACTCGTGCGTGACTGTCTGTTTACTCGATGGTGCTGCTGCTGCGACTGTAGATCGAGTTCCCGCTGCCAGACATCAAGACGAAGCGCCGCATCTTCAACATCCACACGGGCCGCATGAGTCTGTCGGAGGACGTGGACCTGGAGGAGTTTGTGATGGCGAAGGACGAGCTCTCGGGCGCGGACATCAAGGCCGTGTGCACAGAAGCCGGGCTGCTGGCGCTGCGCGAGCGCCGCATGCGCGTGACGCAGTCGGACTTCCGGAAAGCGAAGGAGAAGGCGCTGTACCGGAAGAAGGCGAACATCCCGGAGGGTCTCTACCTGTAGAGCGCCGCGCCGTGTCGCGACTCCGCGTCTCAGCGCTCGCGCTCAATGAAGAGGCAAGAACCACATACCCAGAGAAGGCGAGAGGGAACTGAGAGAGCTGACGCAGTGGAATCGGAGCATTCGTTGGCTGGGGCTACTCTCGTCATTTGGTCTGTACTTGTACTTATTCGACAGGTGTGTCTGTGTGTGTGTGTGTATGATCTTCTTCTCTATGAGGCTTCGCGGTCAACTTGGTACTCACGACAGGTAAGAACGACGTGGTGCTAGCTCGACTCGCGCTTCGCTGTCGTCGGGAAGCTCGGCAGTAGCGACGCGATGAGACCGCGCGACGGCCGCATGTGGAGCACTTTGCGCGCCGCTGCCTCGCTGATGGCGGTGATGGGGCGGATCTTGGGGAACGTGGTCTTCTTCTTCGTCTTGGCAACTGCTGCGACTGCGGCCGGGGTCACTGCCGTCGGGTCTGCTGGGTCTGCTGCTGCTGCGCCGGCGATGGGTCGGCAGCCCACGAGGCGGATGTCGAAGCGCGCGGCGAGCTCTACGACGCCGAGGTGGTCGGCGTCAAGCAACGCGCGCCGGCAACGCTGCTCGTCGGGAGCTAAGTCCGCGAGCGGATCGTCGAACGTGTGACGACGCCAGTTGTGGATGGCGTTGACCCATCGGCACATGGCGTCCGGCGTGGCGGCAGCGAACACGTGCGAGGCCTCGCGCAGCGCCACGGCGGCCAGGCGCCCAGCCTCGTCCTTGCGCTTCACCTCACTCGCGTGCACGGCGAAGCGGTTGGGGCTCACATTGCCACCCACGAGCGGCTTCACGCGCACGCGGTGGCGCGTGAGCTCGATACAGTCCACAGCGCCGCCGCCGCCGAGCCGCTCGTAGCAGCGGATGATCCCGCAATCGAGCACGCAGTAGCGCACCTGCGCCGCGCGCTCCTTGGTGAATACGAGCAGATAGCCCTCCATGGTGCTGGCGGATTGGCGACTCGGGGCGGTGGTGTCGTGTCACCACCTGCAGCAGCAGCACATCGCTCGCTCGCTCGACCGCTTGTGATGCGCTTCAGAAAAAGCGCCCTTATATGGAGCACATACAAACTTCAAGTGAAGTGCCGCAGGTCGTCAAAAAAAGAGTGACCTGCTTCAATGAATGTTCTGTTCGCTTTCCATGCACAACTAAACAGCATAGTGAATCCAAGCTAGAAAATAGGTGGCTTTATAGTTCCTGAGTTTAGAGGCAAAATAGTAAGCTTGAACTCACTATGCTCGAGCATCTGGAGCCGCAGAACTGTTACTCACAAATGGGCAACATCCTTTCGAAGTTTGTGTCAGTCCTCGAACTTTATAAAAATCATATTTTGAAAAAATGCATATTTTCTAAAATACAAATGAACCGAGTTTAACCCGAAATGAACCGAGGCTAACCCGAAGCAACCCGAGTTTAACCCACAATGAACCAGCAAGACTCAACAACAAGGGCCCGTCATGCTCATGAGTATCGCTGCCAGCATGTAGCCTCCTACCCGTCCGTCCGCCGCCGCACCTTGAGCTGCCCGTAGACGCCCTCCACCGGTGGCGCCTGCGGGCGCTGCTGCTGCTGGTGGTGCGCGTAGTAGCGGCTGTTGGAACCGCCATACGGCCCGACCGGTGGAGAACCGTAACCTGGAGGCGGCGCGGAGCCGTAGCCGTGCGCACCTGCCCCGGCGCCAGCAGCAGCAGTAGGGCCACCTGCTCCTGCTGGCGCGTAGGGCGGATACCCACTGCCACCTCCTCCTCCGCCACCACCACCACCGCTGCCTCCGTACCCCCACGGCGCCGCCTCATTCCCGTAGTAGTAATGCTGTTGTTGCGGCGGCTGCTGGCTGTAGCCGTACATTGGAGGTGCTTGCGAGTACTCGACCACTCGCTCGCGCTCGTCGCCGTGGTGCTCCGACGCGTCCCTCTCCGAGCGCCACGCGCCGGACGAGCCATAGTACGGCGGATAGCCTCCTCCCCAGTACCCTCGCGCGGCTTGCGGGTACCCTGTCGCCGCCGCCGCTGCTGCTGTGGCTTCCAGGTACTCGCCCACAGCCTCACCGCTGTAGTCAGCAGCGTGCCCTCCTCCACTAGACCCGCCCGCCCGCCGGTCTCTCTTCTTTCCTCGTCCAGCACCACCAGCAGCACCAACGCCCGCTGCTGATGCTGCTGGAGCTGCAGAACGACTCGGGCGAGGATCGACCGGCCGGCGGAAGGCGTCCTCCCTGCTGCCATACGCACTCGCAGGGACGAACACGTGCGTGGAGGACATGTCGCCAATCGCGGTCGGGTTCTTTGCCGCGCTGCTGTAGAGCTCTGCGACGTCGTAGTATGTCTTTGCAGTGCGCTCGTGGAGCATTCCGAGCAGCGACTGCGCGCCAAGCTGCTTGGCGACTCTCTTAGTCGACGCGATCCCCTTCACCAGATAGCCCCGGCAGCGACTTCGTCAGCAACCCACTCGGCAGCAGTGCACACACAGCGCAACGCATCGCTACCTCTGCAGCGGTGTTGCCCGCGGACACAATCGTCTTGAACAGCTTCGCGCCGTCTTGGTCGACCGAGTGCGTGTTGTAGTTGATCGAGATCCCGCGGTTGCGGTTCTGGTACTCCTGCAGAACCTGCGCGGGGGTCTTGTACGACAACTCCGCGCACACCTACAGCGACGACAGTAAGTGTGTCAGCACAGCGATAGCAACGACAACTGGCGTCTGCGTCTTCTTCCTACCTGTAGAATCCGCGGGTCTGCGATCGGAAGCGTCTTGAACTCTTCGAACGTCTGCGTCCATCCAGCACGGGTGGCGTCACCGTGAGTCTCATCCGCCGACAGTTTGAAGCCAAAAGCGAGCGCACCATCGACGGCTGGGCGTCCTGCTCTTTCGGCGGCACCTGCGGCTTCTCCGGTGCCGGCGCTGGCACCCCCGCCGTCTGTGGTCGCTCCTGTTCCGCAGCCCGCAGCTTCCGCTTCCTCGACTGCTGCGAGTCACACGCGTTATCGACCGCACAAAGTATCGCATCGACTCACTCCGCGACTCACATTCCCACTCGTGGAGTTCGCCTTCTCGCCGTTCACCTTCTCATGCCCATGCGGCAGTTTGAAGAGGCTCAGCGGCGGCACGTGCTGCTGCGCCACAGCCACGAACTCGCCCGGCGAGCACAGCAGGTCGAGCACGTACGGCTTGGACCAGCACACCAGCCGCTGCTGCTCGTGCACGTAGCACGGCAGCCCCGAGTCGTGCGTGATACGCTGCCAGCCCGTCGGCAGCGGTGAGTCCCCGCCGGAGCTCAGCTGCACGACGCGCTCGGGGCTCTCGCTGGCGTCTTTCGCGCTACTTGCGGACCCGCTGCCGCCGTCGAGCGCCGCCGCCGCCGCCGCCGCCGCCGCGCCGAGCGCCACCTGCTCCGCAAGCGAACCTGCTGCCCGCGCCATTGTTTCGATTGTTTCTTGTATATAGTTTATTGAATACAGAATTCAAACTCGTATCGAATACTAGGCGACGCTGGGCAGGTGGCGCCGATGTCTGCTGTTGTTGCTGCTGCGGGTGGTCACCGCCACCCACTTGCCTGCCGCCCCGCTGCTCGGGACGGATGACGTCGAAGCGCTCGATGTCGCTGATCCAGATCGCCCCCGCCGC
Source organism: Globisporangium nodosum (assembly GCA_023334105.1). Lineage (NCBI taxonomy): Eukaryota > Oomycota > Peronosporomycetes > Pythiales > Pythiaceae > Globisporangium > Globisporangium nodosum. The sequence goes on from JAASGA010000027.1 coordinate 58,026, forward strand.
GTCGCCAGCTCTCGCTTCTGGTCCCGTAGGCGCGCGATCTCCGCCTCGAGCTCCTTGTTGTGCTGCCACATCTTGCGGAAAAGCCTGCTGCGCTCCGGCTCCGAGTCGCCGGCGCTGCTGTCGCACTCGGGTGCCTCGAGCGGCAGTGCGAGAGGCTCCAGCGCGCTCTCGTCCAGGGATTCGGAGAGGTCGCTCTGCGAAGACTCCCGCGGATCGACCACGGCAGATCGCTTCGCAGCTCGCTTCGCCTGATGTGCAGCGAGCCGCGACTGTAGCTCCCGGATCTTCTTCGCCAGCACCGCGTTCTCGTCCTTCACTGCCTGCAAGTACTTGATCTTTGCCTGCGGGTTCGCGTTGCCTGCCAGCCTTGCGTTGTCCTTCCACGCGCGCTCGGCGGACGCCACAGCCTCGTCGCGCTGCACCTTCAGGTCGACGCTCTCGATGCGGTACGTCTCCACGTACACCTTGAGGTTCTTGATCGTCTGCCACAGCTCGTGGATCTTGACTTGGCAGCGCTCGTGGCCGACGTGAACCGCAGTGGACGACTTCTCGAGCTGCTCGTCTGCGGGATTCGCTGCCACAATCTGCGGTTCTTTTGCTGCGGCTTCGTCTTCGTGTACTGTTACGATGGTCGATGCTTGATCCTCGACCTGGTTCTCACTTTCGGTGTGCTCGCTCATGCTCACGACGGCCGAGACTTCGACCCCAACCGGCTCGGGTGATTGCTCGCGCGATTGCTTCGTGAGCCGCTGCAGAGCTGCTCGGAGGCGAGCGTTCTCTTGCTCCCTCGCGCACGCAGCTCGCTTTAGCACCTCGATCTCGTCGAGCAGCTCCGTCACGGTCTCGTTTGAGCGCTCGCCTTCGCGCACCACCTGCTCCTTCAGCGCGGCGTTCTCGCGCTCCAGCTCCGCGGCGCGAGCCACTGCCGCGCTCTCTGCGCTCGACGAGTTCCGCGTGCGGCTGGGCTCGCTGTCGAGCTCCCACGTGTCCTCTTGGAACAGCAGCCGTTTTGCCGCGTTCGCGTTGGGGAGCGTAATCGCATCGATACCTGCTCCGTGGACAGGTGACAGCGACGAGAACGACAGCGCGCTGAGATCCCCGGCGCAATCGCGCTCGCAGGACGCGGCGGAGCTCGCCTTCTCTGCCTGGCGCCGCACCAGGTGCTGCAGGAACGCCACCTGCCCCTTCATCGACTGCATGCAGGCGCCCAGCGCCTGGCGCCGCCGGCTGCGCGGACTGCGCTGCTTCCGGCGCCGCAGCGATGCATCCAGCGAGGCGTCCGCGTCGTAGCCGCAGCCACTCAGCTGCGAGTCGCCGCTGTCGCGGTCGTCGCGCTCCGAGAGCCGCGAGGCGCTTCCGACGAGCGCTTCGTCCGCCATGATGCTGGACCTGGTGCTGGAGGACCTCTTCAAGGCAACCGCCGTTTCTCGCGAAACAAAAATGAATTTTTGAAATAATTTTCGAAATTCACCAGTCGAACATGACCATCAAGCTCAACTTCGACGACCAAAACAATTGCATCATCATTAGCTCAGAGCTGCCACCAGAACCAGAACCAGTTCATCGACTCACGCGCCTCCGAGCAGCTTGGCCGACTCGTCCCGCGCCTCACCAAACTCCATCACGCTCCGCGACGCGTACTGGCAGCTGCGCAGAGCACACGCGAGGGCCACGAGGCAGATCCCAAAGTTGATCTGGAGCTGCACCAGCGGAGCCATCTGGATCGCGCCAAAGTACCACGCGACCGCAGCGCTCCCTGCCTGCACGCTCTGGAAGATGCCAGCGTAGCAACTCGCGACTGCGACATCGTTTCCAGCCACTTGTCCCAGGAACCAGAAGAGCCACACCTCGCACAGCGCGTCGTGCAGTCCATAGACAATGTAGAGCCCCAGCGCTGGAAGCAGCCTCGACGCCTCCGTCGTCAGGATGTCCATGTTGAGTCGATGCTCGTAGCTCAGGTGCAGCCACGAGCTCTGCACGAACCAGCCCAGCGACCACATGATCGTC
>JAASGA010000270.1:0-25795 GCA_023334105.1 Globisporangium nodosum
CACACCCGTTGACACACGTTTGTCGCTGACGTCGCGATCATCAACTGGTATCTCAAGCGCACGAACCAGCGTGAGGAGCTCGATCGCAGTCCGCAGATGCAACCAACTCGACTTGTCGACTTCGATGAGCACGCCTTCCGTCAGCTCGAAAACCTCGTCGACCTCGATCTCGGACACCAGCGAGTTCCCAGACTCGAGAGCGAGCTCGATCATGCTCGCCACGTGGCCGTACACACTGTTCACGATGCTCATGCACTCCCGCCACAGACACCGGCTGAGTTGCGTCGAATTTGCCGCGCTCGTCAGCAGCAGCTCTTCTGTTTGCTTTAGCGTCGGAGAGAGCTCGAATGCAGCGAGGGCAGCATAGAACGAGCCCTTGAGAGCAGCGTCCAGAGGCTCGTGGCGCTCCAGAGCCGACACCAGCAGATTCTCCTTCTTCCAGGAAGAACTCTCTACCAGCGAGACGGAGGCATCCGATGCTTCTGAACCAGACTCGCGCGAGAGTCTCGTCAGCTCACTCAGCAGCAGGTCGAACGGACTCTCGGACTCAGGTTCCGGCGCGAGATCGAGGGAGTCTGGATCGTGTCCGGAGGTTACTTGCTCTCTGCTGTCGATCTCGAAGCTCTGATTGCCTTCGCCGTCGAGAGCGGCAAGATCTTCGGCTCGAGTGTCGAGTTCACTTGCGCCGTGTTCTGGTAGCAGCGCTTCGTTGTATTCGCCTTCAGAGTGAGGGGTGGCGTCTGCCGAGCTTGCCACAGCAGCAGTGTCGTGGCTGTCTTGGTTCTCTTCCAAGGCACCTTCATCGTCGTTGTCAGCATCATCGTCGAAGCCGTCGTCGTAATCCGACGCCGTGCGCGCCGAGACCACAGCCGACGCATCCTTTCTCGCAGTGAGCTCAGGAAGATGTTCCAGCTCTCGTCCTTCAGGGAGGTGCGAGTGCCGTTGCGCCAGAGACGCCAGGTCGCTGAGACTCTCGTCCAAGATGTGCACCAATTCCTCCGCAGATGACGCATCCAGATCCTGTCGAGGTGGAAGCGCTACCACAGCAGCGTCGTCGTCGCTTTCGTAAGCATTGTCTTCTTCGTGGTCGCTTTCTGGTTCCTCTCGACTTGGATCCCACTCACCTTCCCCCTTCTCGTCATCAGCATTCTGAGAGATCATCATGTCTGCACTCGTCTCCTCGCGCTGAGCAGCAAAGAGCTTAGCTGTAGCCCTGTCGCTTTTGCTGATCGAGCGCGTCTCTGGCTCGTCGAACTCGGCAGCTGTGTCCTCGGACTGCTGGTTGGCTTGATCATCGTTATCGTTTCGCTTCTCAAAGCCGTGGTCGACAGGCTCGTGAACGGAGCGACTGCTGGTCGACGCCATCTCCACCATCTCTGTGATGATCGCCTGCGCCGCAAGGACACGGCCGAGCTTCTGGCTGGTGCGGATCAAGAGCGGGTTCTGCCGCCTGTAGCACTCAAGATGAACTCCGCGCGCCTCCAGCTCGGACTGCGCAAAGTCCAAGTCGCTGTTCATCTTGAGGAAGTAGTTGCGGTCGCGCCAGAGGAACGGAGGAGGCTTCCTGGATGTCCCCGAGAGCGCAGAGAGACAGAAGGAGAGGTGGAGTGAGTGGCTGGCAACACTGTGTCAGCATGCTGCAGTAGACTTTCGCCTAACGCACTCTGCCTTCGCGCCTGCCTCGAGCATCCACTCCACGATCGACTCGACGCACTGGATCCCTGTGAGCTGGAGGTCTTCTGCGAGCTTCTGCGCCATCTTCGTGGCTTCGCGAGCGTTCGTCATGACACCAACGGGGCCGCCGGAGCGGTTCGGAGCACTCGGTGCGAGCGCCATGCTCGCTTTCGCGCGGATTCTCTGGAACCCGGAGCTCGACGACGACGACGACGGCGGCGGCGCAGGATCTGCTGGACGGGACGGCTGGAACAGCGACTCCTGGAGCGGCGTGCACAGGATCAGCGCGTTGAGCTGGTAGAGCGCGTTCTCGCGGCTCTCGATCGCTCTCAGCGCTTTCAGGCGGAGCTTCTCTTCCTTGGAGGGAGGATGCGGTTGCATCTCCTGCCGCAACGAAAGACTCACACGTCGGTCAGGGTGATGATGCGCTGGCCGCTTGCTGCCCGTTTGCATCAGCACACCTACCGTCACTGTCTCCGGGAAGAAGCCGAGCGGTACGAGCCTTCCGCTCGCTGGCTGCTTGGTCTCCTTCGCCTTGCGTTTGATCTCGCTGTTGCCTGGAGCAGCAGCGCCAGCAGCGTCGAGTGATAGTACGAGCGTCAGCAAGCGTGCTCTTGATCATCGCAGCAGATGCACTCTCACCGTACTGAAGCCGCTCGTGGCGGATCTTCTTCTCCTTCTTGTGCTGCGCGGCTGCCGACGCCTTCGGGGAGTTCGCAGCGGCAGCGACGCGGTCCAGCCGCGAAGGTTTGGTCGCGTTCGCCGGCTGCTCGCAGAAGAACCGGTCGTTCCATCCGCTCTCGCGCTGCTGCAGCTGCTTCTCAGTCGGGGATGGTAGCTGCTGCAGACGATGACCGCGATGCGGACGCGGCGCCGACGATCTCTGCCGGTGCTGCTTCATTCGGTGCGCTTCCTGCTCCTCCAGCAGCTTCGAGCGCACGCACGTACGCAAGCGCACTTACTCGACTCGAGGTGTCTCGCGAAGTCGGTACCGATAAAGCAGCGAAACGACGCTGAGGTGATGCGCAGGCGTCATCCAGCTCAAGCAGCATGCGATTCAAGTGCTTGCACCAGACAGACCTCGGTGTACTGGTGCCGCCTTATACATAACACTCACTCCATCGACGCCACGACCGCGCCGAGCGCCGCCGTGGACGCGCGGAATGTCGTGATGGCCGCCGCCTTGGCGGCCTTGAGCGCCGGGAAACTGAACGAGCGCGCGACGATCACGTATGGCCGCAGCGCCTCGCCGCACGACTGCCCGAGCGGCGTGTTGCTCACGAACTCGTACGGCTCGGCGATGCACGTGACGTAGAGGCGGTCAAGCAGGCTGTTGCGGTGCGCCACGAACACGTTGTTGCGGTGCAGACGGATCGCGCCGTCGAAGCCCGAGCGCGTCTTGTAGCCGCAGAGCAGGTAGTTGCCGCTGATCTTCTTCACGTGCAACTCGAGCTCGTCCATGGGGGGGAGCACCGCCGACGGGTACATGCCAAAGCCCTCCATCTTGACCACGTCGCCGACCTGTGGCTCCATCCCGTGCGGGTCGTAGTGGAGCACGATGCGCACTTCGCCGAGCGCCGGGTCCTTCTCCGCCGCGCGCTGCTGCTGTCTCTTGCTCTTCTTACTGTGCTGCTTGGCCGCCGTGGCGCCGCTCTGGCTCGGCACCGCCGCGGCGGTCGGGAGCGCGCCGGTGAGCGTGAGCCAGCGGTCCATGACGCCCTCCTTGCCCTCGAGCAGTGGCGTGAGGTCGACCGCAGCCGAGCCGATGACCGAGCCGTTCGTCATGCCGACGTACTCGGTCGTCTTGCCCGTGAGCGAGTCCTCGTTCATGACGTCGACCGTGAGCTCGAAGCGCATGTCCGAGTGCGGCTCGGGCGGCGTGCGCCGGTGGTCAAGCTTGGGGATCTTCATCTCGAGCAGCTCGCGGCGCCACGACGGGTTGTCGCTCGCCGCGACCGTGGAGCTGCGCGCGCTCTGGCGGCCCACGCGGAAGATCACGTACGGGTTGCACGCCGAGCGCACGAAGAACATGGACGCACCGGCGCGCAGCCCGCGCGCCTCCACGAGTCGGATCGAGAGCGTGCCGGCGAGCCCCTCCTGGTGCCCCACGTGCTTCTCGAACTGGAACGGCTCCAGCAGCGCGCGCTCGGCGATCACGTTGGCGGCGGACGGCGTCATGGCCATCGTCTCGGTCGGAGCGTCTGGGCACTTGGGCGCTTGGGCACTGGCGGCGCGAGAAGCTCTCGATGCGAAGTGGCACGTCGACGCGCCGTTGAGCGAAATCAGACAGGCAAGCCCATATTTGCAAGGATGCGGTAGGAATGCGTCTATTTAGTGAGTATTTTTATAAACGAAGTGGGTTTATGTAACTAATGATAGAGAACACGCTTTCAGCGCAAAACAGCCACTGAGTTGCGGCTAGAAACCGAATTGTTCGAGATACTGGCTTCCCACCAATCGTTCCCAAAGTCGACTTTTTGACACACAATCGTGACAACCGCTTTTTCCAGCACAGCGGGGCATCGAGCGCAGAGCAGCGTCCGCCGTCACGAAGGCTTTGTACGACAGGAAGCAGTAGCAGCAGCAGCAGGCGACCTCCACCTCCACCATGGCGAAGGGCATCAACACGACGAAGGCGAGCGCCGACAACCCGAACCGCAAGCTGCCGAAGCGGCAGAAGGCGGCCAACATGCGCGACAAGGCGACGATCAACCGCCTCAACATGTACCGCAACAGCGGCGCGATCCGCAACAAGAAGGGTAAGGTGGTCGGCGGCGCGCTCATGATGGGTGACAAGCAGGGCGGGCAGGCCATCACGGCCACGTCCGGCCGCATCCAGCCCGACCGCCGCTGGTTCGGCAACACGCGCGTCGTGGGCCAGAAGGAGCTCGACAAGTTCCGCAACGAGATGTCGCTCAAGGCCGCGGACCCATACTCGGTCGTGCTGCGCTCGCGCAAGCTCCCCATGGGCCTGCTGCAGGACGCGGAGAAGGTCACGCGCATGAAGCTGCTCGAGACTGAGAGCTTCGAGGACGTGTTCAACGGCAAGCGCACGCGCAAGCGCGCCAAGGTCGCCGCGACGGACTACGCCGCGCTGCTCGACCGCGCGCAGGCCGGTGCCGACTCGTACGCAGCCAAGGGCAGCGACCGCAACATCCACGTCGAGCAGGACTTCAAGGTCGAGACGTCGCACGACGTCTTCAGCAAGGGCCAGTCGAAGCGCATCTGGGGCGAGCTCTACAAGGTGCTCGATTGCTCGGACGTCGTGATCCAGGTGCTCGACGCGCGCAACGTGCCGGGCACGCGCTGCGAGCACGTCGAGAAGCACATCCGCAAGAACGCGGCGCACAAGCACCTTATCTTCGTCATCAACAAGTGCGACCTCGTGCCCAACTGGGTCACGAAGAAGTGGGTGCAGAAGCTCAGCGAGACGACGCCCACGCTCGCGTTCCACGCGAGCATGAACAACCCGTTCGGCAAGGGTGCGCTCATCAACCTGCTGCGCCAGTTCGCCAAGCTGCACCAGGACAAGAAGCAGATCTCGGTCGGCCTCATCGGGTACCCGAACGTCGGCAAGAGCTCGGTCATCAACGCGCTGCGCAAGAAGCGCGTGTGCAAGGTGGCGCCGATCCCGGGCGAGACCAAGGTGTGGCAGTACATCACGCTCATGCGCCGCATCTTCCTCATCGACTGCCCCGGCATCGTGTACGACCAGGGCGACGACGAGGTCGAGACGGTGCTCAAGGGCGTCGTGCGCGCCGAGCGCCTGCCGGCGCCAACCGAGTTCATCGCGGCAATCCTGAGCCGCGTGAAGAAGGAGTTCCTGACCAAGGTGTACCAGATCGAGAGCTGGAAGGACGAGTGGGACTTCCTCGAGCAGCTCGCGATCAAGTGCGGCAAGCTGCTGCAGAAGGGTGAGCCGGACTTCAACAACGTCGCCGTGCAGATGATCAACGACTTCCAGCGCGGCAAGCTGCCGTGGTTCGTGGCGCCACCCATGAAGCCCGAGGAGATCGAGGCGGCGGAGAAGACCGCGGACGACGCGCCGATCAACGAGGTCGAGGACGAAGCCGAGGATGACGACGATGACGAGAACGACGTCGATGGTGACGATGACGAGGAGGAGGTCGCAGAGGAGGACGACGAAGACGAGGAGAAGGCGGCACATTAGACGCACCACCGGCTGCCCACCAGCCCTTGTCTTCCAGTCGCGAGCGGCGTACCTGTGCACGCGCGCTGCGTCATGTGATGCAAGCAAGCGCATGCTCGTGTCCACATGCTCTCGTGTCCACAATTTATAAAGTTGATTTCGTTCTGTCCGAGGTGTCGCTCCACGGAGGTCGCTGCCTTCCGCTCGTCCGATCCGCTTCGACCTCGCTGCTTCCCGAGGCTCCCGACGCCATGCGAGGGCAGCCGACTGCAACGCAGGGAACACAAGAAGCGCCGCTCTCGCTGTTTGCGCGGCTGGAGCTCGCAATGGCGCGACACGCTGCTCTCGACGAGGACGCGTCGGCGCGAAGCTCTTCTGACAAGTCGGATCCCAGCGCTTCAGTCGTCGAGCCGGCGAAGAAGGCTACGTCGCTCGCTTCTCCTTCTTCTCTCCCTCAACAGCTCGGCCACGACCCGGAGGATGGCGACCTCGCACCAGTTCAAACGATCACGAGAAGCCCGACGAACTCGGTGGCGGCGCTCGCTGATCAGCTCCAGACGCTGCTGCAGTCGAAGAATCGCAGCCGCGGCACGCAGGACGAAGACGATGAAGGAGTCGACGACGCGGAGGAGCATCCGACAGCTCGCAGGACGCTGGCGCTCCAGAAAGCGCTCGCGAAGATCGGCTCGGACGAGAAAGACGATCTGCTCGTGCATCTGCTGCACCAAGTGGCGTCCTACCGCGCACAGCTGAGCGAAGTCGCGACGCTGGGCGAGACGATCGCGGCGCAGCTCGTGCGTCAGCAGGTTCGTGTCGATCAAGGCACGCTGCTGACCTTGCTGGAGAAGTGGAGATGACTCACACACCCTGCTCGATTCGTCCAGCACGAACTGCGCGTGAAGCACCGCGAGCAGCTCGAGAGTCTCGAGCACGAGCTCCACGACGCAGTGCACGCCCACCCACGCGTCGTGGCTCTGGAGGAGAGGGTCGACGATCTGGAGGAGCAGAACCGAGAGAAGGACCAGCAGCTACGCTTCGCTGTACGTCTGCGTGCCATGCTTGTGAGACCTCCTTCATCAGCATGATGACACTGACGCCTTTTGTCTGCCACCTATCTCGCCAGGTCCAGAAGCTCCAGCGCAGCCGCCAGCGAGAGAAGGAGCTCAAGATGATGCACGATCCGCTCTGGGTCGTGTGATTCGATCCGCGCACATGCAACTACACACAGCTTCTGCACCTTCCTTCCTACGCGTCCAGGAGAGAAGGAGCGAGACACGCGCCACGACTACGACACGACGTGGGAGTCCGCCGTCGCTGTCGGAGGCTTGTAGCACTCCGGGATGTACTTGAGCTGGAACGAGTTGAACGCGTACTTGTCCTTGCCCGTGTTCGCCAGCACGTTCACGCGCCGCACGCCGCGCTCGCGCATCGCCGCGCACAGGTGCACGCCCTGCTTCACGTGGAACTTGTCCACGAGGATCTGCGAGCTCTCGAGCGTGACCGACATCGCCGTGCGGTCCTTGCCGCTCTTGCAGCACGTCGTGCGGCCCGCGCCGAGCCGCCGGCAGATGTCGCTCGTCTCCAGCAGGATGTTCACGTTCTTCTTCTGCACGTGCGGCTTGATGGCCACGTTGAGCTTCTCCAGCAGGATGCTGATCTGCGTGCCCAGGTGCGGGATCTCTTCCAGACACGCGTCGTTGTACACCGAGCCGGCGTTGTGCCGCGCGTTGTACTTGACGAACGACTGGAACACGCGGAAGTAGCGCTCCAGCATCTGCACGCTCTCGTAGTTGACCTCGTCCTGCAGGCTCGTGTCCAGCATCGTGTTCGCCACCGACTGCATCTCGTTGATGCCCTGCGTGAACATCACGGCGTGGAGCTTCACCGGGTCGCCCTTCTTCAGGATGTCCGGCAGTCCCGAGAAGATCTCGGTCGGCAGAGCGAACGTGGCCACCACCTCCGAGCCGTTGCCCGACCTCGAGACGTCCACGCACTTGGCGTACTTGAGCATTGAACCCTTGCCCGCGCTCGGCGCAATCGCCGCCGCGTCCGTCACTTGAAGACTCACGGACGAGTTCAGCCACTTGACGCCCTCGACCATGTCCTCGATCATACCCTTCTCATTGCGCACAGTGCTCAGCAGCGACTCGATGCTGATGAGGAACCCTGTCGAGCAGATCAGCTTCAGGCGGTCCATGTGCACCGGTGACTTGCTGTTCACCGCGAGTCCGAGCACCGTCATGAACGCCGCAGCCGCGATCGACAGCACCTGACTGCGCACCACATCCTGGCGCTGCTCGATCTTCTCGAGCAGCTTCTCGTCCTTCGGAGACTGTGCGGACGCGTGCAGGAGTCGTCGCAGCCCACCGTCCTTGAACCCCAGGACGTGGGCGGCAGTGCATCCGTGCGTGATGACAGTGTGCACGTGCTCGTCCACCGTCGGCGCAGACGCAGCACTCGCGATGGTCGAATCAGCCGGCGTGACCGTACCGGACGGGTGTCCGCTCGACAGGATAATGCGCTTCGCGCGCGTCAGGTGCACGTTCATGTTCGTCGGCATGAACTCCGTGTACAAGTCCTTCTTCTGCACACTGCGCTTGAGCGAGCCGGTCACGCCAGGCTCCTTGCCGTCCTCGAGCATCGTCTGCAGCTTCGAGCAGTAGTCCTCGCACGTCCGGTAGACGTCGCGAAGGCGGGTGTAGCGCGCCAGCTGGGACTCCATATCGTGGAACGTGTCATACTCGCTCTGAGTCTTGTGGGTCGGCGACGGCGGCGTCGGGCCGTACTTGTGCTCGAACTCGCTGATCTTCGCCCGCGCGTCGTCGATGCGCTCCTTGTTGCGCGCCTGCGCGTAATTGAGATACGCGAGCGCGACCGAGATGGAGCAGTACGACGACGAGAGCTCTTCCGAGATGAACACGTGGTTCGCCTCTTGCGAATCGAAGTTGCCGCGCACCATCTCGCCGTAGTTCATGCCGAGGCTGCTCGGAATGCCGCCCGTCGAGTACAGCTTGTCCGGCGTCGACGCCTTCTTCTCCACCGGTACGATGTCGGTGATGAAGTGCCGCTTCGCGTACGTGTACGAGTGGCCGAGGTTGATCGTTTCGCTCGGCACGATCCGGTCGAGCATCAGGAACAGCAACTGCGTCGAGTTGCGCGACCGGTGGCACTCGAGCACGATCGTCGAGTCTCTCGACAGCATCACGTCGACCGGCGAGATTCGCACGAAGCCCAGCGAGAGCTGGCTCGTCAGCGACTCCGTGCCCGGGTTCTTGAACGAGAAGATCTCGAAGTGGAGCACGTCCTTCGTACCGAGCGGGATGCTCAGCGCCGCGTTGAAGTCGCGCGCGAAGAAGTCGCTGCCGCACGCCCGTAGCGTCAGCGCTCCCTGCATCTCCGTGCGGGAGATCTCGCGGGGTTCCTTGCCAGGCGCGACAGTCGACATCACCACCACCATGTGCGGCGCTTCCTGGGTACCCTTGCTCCCAACAGACACCGCCAGTTCCAGTGATGGACCAGGCTTGAACGCTGGCAGACTCAAGCACGGCGCGCGCGTCTGCGGGTGCTCGTTCACAGGATACCCGCTCGACCCATCGTGGCTCAAGCGCGAGCCAGAAGACACGATGCCCGAGTCATCGCGCGGTCGCATCGGCTCGTAGTCGATCGAACGGGTCGACAGTACACTGCCGGCGCTGAACGAGCGGAACCGACGTGGCTTGGGTGGCGCTACCGAGTCGCGGCGAATCGCTTTCCACGTCGGGGTCATCTCGTTGAGGTTCGTGGCTCGCGATTGGCGCAAGCGGCGTTCGCGCAGGCGTTCCTCCTCGCGCGCAGTGATCGACTCCTGCATGGCGCCGGCGACCGCCACCGAGTCCGTCGAGAAGCGCTTCAGCTGCGAGCCGTGCGGACTATCGCGACCCGCCGCGTGGAGTCCGATCGTGTTCTTGCGGAAGCTCGGACGCTCCTCCATGAACGAGCCGTTGGTCTCGCTCAGCCGCAACCCGCCCGACTGGCGCTCGGCCGACTGCCGCGACACCGACTGGCGCGCGTTCTCTGCCTCCTGCGCGCGGCGCTGGATCATCTGCTGGATGTGCGAGATCCATGCGTCCGTCGACGGCTTGCCCTGCTCGGCCACGAGCGTGAGCTTGCGCGCGTCGTGCTCGACCACGAACTGGAAAGGGAAGCCCTCGCGCGGCGTCGGGCGCACGCTCGTGGTGCCGTCGACCGTGATCTCGCCGAGCTTGGTGAGCTCCTCGGCCGAGTCGTAGTACGAGAGCACGGGCACGTCGCGGCGCAGGATGAAGTACCGACGGCGCCACGTCTTCCAGAACGAGCCCTGCTTGACGAGGTAGCCGCTGTACACGATGTCCGAGTCGGAGAACTGCTCCACGTCCTTGCCGTTCACGTTGGCGTTCTTCTTGCTCTTGCTGGACCCATCCTTCTTGTCGCCCTTCTTGAGGTATGTGCGGTTCTTGAGCTTGCCCATGGCGCGCGAGCCCTCATGCGCGTGGTAGAACTGGTCCTCGAACCTGCCGCTCGCCGACACCTTGAGCTTGGGCTGCGTGTACCGAAGCATCCACAGGAGTTAGCTTAGTAGACCCACACCGCTCGCAGACCATCCTTCCTGCTTGCACCCACCTTGACCTGCTCGCCCACCGCGCTGTTGTTCGCGTTGCGCGCCGCCAGCAGCGCCGCGATCTCCTCGAACGGCACGTCGTTCGCCGGTGCGTTCTCGTCCGTCGCTATGCTCGTGCGCGCGCGCGCCAGCGCCGGAGAGCCAGGTGCCGCGACGCCGGGCGTCGTCGCCGCCGTCGTTGTCGTAGTAGCAGCCGCGGAGCTGCGGCGCAGCGGCGGGCGCGCGCGTAGCTCGCTGCTGCTGTTGCCGTTGTCGTCGTCGCTCTCGTCCTCCGGCGCGTGCGACGCGAACGTGAAGGCGCCCGGTTGGCTGAGCTGCGCCATTCCAGCGCGCACGTGAGCTTGCATTCTTACTGCTGCTGCTGCTGCTTAACGCTAATGTACGGCACGCGCTGAGCGTGACGACGACGACGACGAGTGGTGGAAGTCGTCGTTGTGGCGCCGGCGCGGCTGGTTGTGTTCTGAGCGTTGTGAGGGTTCAGCGAGGTTTAGGAGCATTCTGTGATAAAACGCGGGATGAGGAACTTGAAATTCGCACTTACGCGGAGAGATAGACATGTATTCGACAGTGTTGATATCAAGTAATCGTGTGGTTTCGATTCGATTTCATGCAGCAAATGCCAGGTTGCGGGATGGGAGGCATCAACACACATAAATCCATGCCAACACGACCTGTCCCGTTGGCGCTACTGGCCATCGAGCAAACGAACACAGACGCCATCACCAAAAGGAAGGTACACGATGTCTGTGTTCGTCCGTCAGTTAGTGGCAGTCTTCACCTGTGTCACCGCGATGCCACAAATCGCGACGATCCTCATAGAAATCATGTTGCGCTTAGTGCAACATGATTTATGACGGTGCATTCCAGTAAGCATGATTTAAGGCAAATTTGGTCCAAATCAGAGCCTTCATGGGTTCACTGCTGCAAATTCTGCACAAAGGTCACCTAACCTACCACACATCCACCCAACTGTGTTCCATCTCGCTCAACATCAAGCTCTACACCACAATGTCGGCCTTCGCTTCCACCTCTGACGGCCGCGCGGACGCCTACCTGACGCTCGTGAAGCGCGCGGACGAGGCCCGCAGACTGCGCGACCAGGGCGACCTCGCGCGCTCCGAGGAGCTCTACCGCGACGTGCTCGCGCGCCAGCCCGCCGCGGGCTTCGACGAAGCGGCCGTGGCGCTCGTGCAGACCGAGCTCGGCGTGGTGCTGCGGCGCCGCGGCGCGCTGGACGAGGCGCTGTCCACACTGCTGGCGGCGTTGGCGGCCCGTGAGGCGGCGGAGAGCGGCAGCGACAGTGCGAACGCGCTCAGCGACGCCAATATCACGCGCGACGAGATCGGCAAGGTATACGAGGCGCTCGGCGACTGCCCCACGGCGCTGCTGGTGCGCGAGGAGGGCAAGCGCGTGTGCGCGGGCGGCGACGCCTGCCGCGCGATCTCATACAGCGCGCCGCTGCACGCGTGCAGCCGCTGCAAGTGCGTGTTCTACTGCGGGAAGGACTGCCAGCGCGCCGACTGGAAGCGCCACAAGCCGCTGTGCCAGCCGCTGATCGCTGGTCCGCCGTGAGAGATGAGAGAGAAGAGAGAGTTTGTGTCTGTATGTTGGTCTGGCTAGTGGTGATGAGTGGTGACGACGCGCATGGAGCGCATGGAGCGCATGATAGGTCATTCGCCATGTGACGTGTGAGCAGGTCAGAAAACGAGGATCTGGGTCTTATTTGATGTGCATCAAGCGTCGAGGAAGGCGAAGACGACGAAGCGCGCTGGCGCTCGCTCGATGCTGCTGCTTATCGTCACCGCCTCGTCATTTCCCAACTGCCCTTCTGCCTCGCAATCGCGCGCTCTACTGACATCCTCATCGTCGACGAGGATGGCGACAACCACAGCGAGCCTGTCGCTCGACGCCTTCCGGTCACCGACTGACAAGAAGCGCTACCGCGTCGTCACGCTGCCGAACGGGCTGGAAGCGCTGCTGGTCCAGAACGACCCCTCTGCAGCTTCCACCGATGGCAGTGACGGTGACTGCGACGCTGAGCTGAGCGAACACGAGCCGGAGCACGAGCCTGTTCCGAGCAACCCCAGAGCGCGCCGCTACAGCTTCTTCAGCGCCGCGAGTGACAACGGAGACGACGAAGATGGCTGTGGTGACGGCGAGGGCAGTGACGAAGAGGAAGGCACCGCCGCGCCAGTGAACACGCACCACGCGGCGGCGTGCTTGACAGTCGGCGTGGGCAGCATGGCGGACCCATCAGACCTCCGCGGACTCGCACACTACCTCGAGCACATGCTCTTCATGGGCAGCGAGAAGTACCCCGATGAGAACGAGTTCGAGGCGTTCTTGGCTACGCACGGCGGCTACAGCAACGGCGCGACCGAGTGCGAGTCGACGCGGTATCTCTTCGAGGTCGGGGCGCGCCACCTGCAGCCGGCGCTCGACATGTTCGCGCAGTTCTTCATCGCGCCGTTGTTCAAGCCCGAGGCGCTCGAGCGTGAGCTGCTGGCGATCGAGTCCGAGTTCAACCGCGCGCTGCAGAACGACTACGTGCGGCTGCAGCAGATCCAGTGCGAGACGTGCGCGCCGGGACACGTGTACGACTCGTTCAGCTGGGGCAACCGCGAGTCGCTGCAGACCATCCCGGACGCCAAGGGCATCGACGTGCGCGACGCCATGATCGCATTCTACAAGCGCTACTACAAGCCAAGTGCCATGAAGCTGTGTGTGTACGGCGAGGACTCGCTCGACGACATGGAGCAGTGGGTCTTCGAGTCGTTCGGGAAGATCCCGACAGCATCAGAGACTCCGGACGTCGAAGCTGCAGCGAGCAACAAGACACCGTCACCATCACAGCCGCCTCCAGTTCCGTTCGGCGTCGCCGCCGGACAAGACCCGATCCTGATCAAGGTCGTGCCGGTGCACAAGATGCACATCATGCACGTATACTGGCAGTTGCCTGCGCTGCTCACGAGCTACAGGCAGAAGCCCTGGGAGTACCTCTCGCACGCGCTCGGCCACGAAGGCGAAGGATCGATCACAGCGATCCTGAAGAAGCACCGCTGGGGCACGTACGTGACCGTCGGGATCACTGAGAGCGACGGCTACGAGTTCGGCTCTTTCGGCAGTCTCTTCGAGGTGGGCATCACGCTCACGCGAGAGGGCGTCGCGCACTGGGACGAAGTCGTGCAGGTGATCTTCGACGCGCTATCCTTCGTGAAAACTCAGAGCAGCGGGATGCAGCCGTGGATCTTCGAGGAGCTCAAGGCGTCGACCGAGATGGCGTTCCTGTTCCAGGAAGAGCTCGAGCCCATCAACGTATGTCGGCGCATGAGCCACCTGCTTCAGCACCGCCACGGCGTCGCCCGCTGCGATCTGCTGCGCTACGACACCATGCGGGGCGAGTTCGACGAAGTGCAGACCCGACAGCTCCTCGAGTTCATGACGCCACAGAACACGCGCGTGGTGGTCTTGTCGCACCTCTTTGAAGCGGAGCTGGAGGCACCGGAGTGGCGTGCGGAGCGGTGGCTCGGAGCCAAGTACGCGCTGTCGTTGATCCCGAGTTCTGTGCTGGAGAGATGGAAGACACCGTCCGGCAAAGACGAGCTGCGCGATCCGTGCCGGAACCCGTTCATGCCGAAGAACTTCGACGTCATCGCCCGCGCTGATGCCGAGAGCGACACCGCCGATTGCGATGGCGCAGCCTCCGCTCCGCGCCTCGTGCACTCGACGCACATGAGCAAACTCTGGTTCAAGCAGGACGACGCGTTCTTCGCGCCCAAAACGAACGCGAACTTCCTGCTCTGCCTGCCGGCGATCACGCAGAACGTCGCCAACTACGTGTGCGCTCGGATCTACCTCAAGATCGTCAACGATGCGCTCAAGCAAGCGCACTACCAGGCGAACAACGCGAACCTCGGCTTCGGCCTTGCCATCCGCGACCTCGACGTCGAAGTCACGTTCTCGGGCTTCAGCGACACGCTCGGCGACCTCGTACGCGTGGTGTTCTCCGCACTCGTCGACGCGCCGATTACACCTGCGACGTTCACGCTCGTGCGTGACGAGCTCGCGCGCGAGTACCGGAATCTGAACCTCAAGCCGTCGATGAAGGCGAGATACTTGCGACTACAGCTGCTCGAGCGCGTCGCGTTCTCGGTCGACGACAAGATCCGCGCGCTCGCGGACGTGCAGGCAAGTGACATCGCGCACTTTCGCGACGCAGTGATGTGGGGCGGCGGTGACGTGACGCTGCGCAGTCTCGTGCACGGCAACAGCACACAGGACGACGCCGTCGCGCTTCAGCTGAGTGTCGAAGACATCCTGAGCGCGCGGATCATACAGTCGCCGTCCTCGCTGATCCCAGCGCCGCCGAAGACGCCCATGCGTCCGCACACGACCGAACTCCCGCTCACGTCGAACGGGATCCTGCTGCGCGATATGAGCGAGCACGATGAAGAGACCAACTCAGCGGTCGAGGTGTACTACCAGATCGGCAAGTGTGGCTACGAGCAGCACGCGTACGCGAACCTGCTCAACCAGATCATGCAGGAGCCACTCTTCCACCACCTGCGCACCCTCCAGCAGCTCGGATACGAAGTCTACTGCTGCGTGCGCGACACTCACGGCGTGCTGGGCTTCAGCATCGCCGTCCAATCCGCGTCGCATCCGTCGGGCGAGATCGCCGTGCGCATCGACAAGTTTGTCCACGAGGACTTCCGGCAGCACCTGCTCGAGCTGTCCGCCGAGACGTTCGCGAGCCATGTCGCCACTCTGCAGCGGATCAAGTCGCGGCCGGACGCGAACCTCTCGGGCGAGACCGACCGGTACTGGGAGGAGATCCAGTCGCGCGGCCTCGATTTCTTCGCCGACCGCGAGATCGTTGCGGCGCTCGACCAGTGCACGTTGCAAGGGCTCCTCGAGTGCTACGACACTTGGCTGCTCGCGAGTAGCGACAGCAATTCGAATGGAGCGCGCAAGCTTCGCGTCCATGTCGTGGGCAAGAGCAGCCACTTTGTGCCGCTCGAGGAACTCGTCGCGGAGAACGAAGCGCCCGTGATCGTCAAGAATCTGCGCGAGTACAAGAAGACCCTCACGTGCCACTGCTGACGAGCACGTAGCTTGAGCGAGAGCGAGCTTGAGAATAGAGACGACATAGAGAGGGCAGTGTGTGAACACGAACACGAGAGTTGGTCACTCGAAGAGCTCTCCGTTCTGGAACTCGTCCAGGTCGTTCTGCGCGAAGAAGTTGCGGGTCGACGGCCGCCGGAGCTCCACGAACGTCCGCCGACCCGACCGCAGCGGTTGAGAGACAGCAGAGGCCGAAGTCGCATGATGGTGTAGCGTGCTGGAGTCGACGCCACTTGCTCCGTTCGTGTGAGGAGAGCTGGTGAATGAGTTGCGCTGGAACAAACTCGCCTTGGACGCCGAGCGCGCGACTTCGCGGAAGGCGCTCCGCCCCGCGAGGGTCTTCTCGATCTCGGAGATTCGAGCGTCGACGTCGTGGACGTGGTCGTTCACGCGCGCTTTGAGCGCTTCGATGTCGCTCGACACGCGACCAACTTGCGTGAGGATCGTCTGCAGCCTCGTCTCGAGCAGAACCGCCCACTCCGGGGTCTCGTCGCTCTCGGAGTGTAGGAGACTCCGACTGCTCTGCCGAGATATCAGCCGGAACCGATCTGACGAAGTCAAAGTCGCTGCTGCTGCTGCTGCCGACGACGGACCTACTGCTGCTGACGATGGACCTGCAGCTGGTGTTGTTGTTGTTGCTGCAGCGATCGTCGAAGAGGAAGGCACCGCAGATGGTACGTTCTGGAGTAGCGATGCCGGAGGAGACGACGGTCCAAGCATTACGACAGAAGTAGACGCAGTCCCGTTCGCCTCTGCTAGGCCGAGAGCGAGGTTCCGAGTCGACCCGCCGCTGTGGTTCAGCGTCGACTCCGAGACCATCGACCCTGTCCTCGACGCACTCGTTGCGCACCCATCTTGGTGCTGGATCGAGGAACCTCCTGGCTGTATGGGCTGCTGCGCGAAGCTGAGCTTGCGCTTGAACCTGCTCCGGTCTGTCTGGCCGTGGAAGAGCTCCGAGAGGTCCTCGATCTTGGTGCGGATGTACTCGACGTTCACCTCCATCATCTCGAGCATCGTCATCTGCTTGTCCATCGGGTCGCTCACGTCATGCGAGTTGACGCGGCGCTTGGCCTCGCGGTACGCCTGCAGCACGCTGTAGAGCTTGCTCTCGCTGCGACGAATCACCGCGCGGCCGCGCTTCGAGTTGAGGCCGTGGTGTTGACGCCGCTGGTAGCCGACGAGCTGCACGAACGCCTGGATCGCGCGTGCCGCGTGGTCGGTAACGAGCCGCCGGTTGTCGTCTTTCTTGAGGAACGTGTTCACCTTGTGCTCGGAGCGCGTGAACATGAGGTGGGTGCTCATGACCGCGATCATCGTGGCGGTGCTGAGCGTGCCGAGCGTACCGGTGAGCACCGT
The DNA here is from genome assembly GCA_023334105.1 of Globisporangium nodosum. NCBI lineage: Eukaryota > Oomycota > Peronosporomycetes > Pythiales > Pythiaceae > Globisporangium > Globisporangium nodosum. The sequence continues at coordinate 16,941 of JAASGA010000270.1, forward strand.
GATGAGCCGCCCGGGGACCGTGTGCGGCACGGCGTCGCCATAGCCTATTGTGAGCGCCGTCATGACAAGCATGAGGACCGCATCGGCGAGCGCGAGCGGCTCGCAGCACGAGTCCGGCGTGAAGGCGCAGAGGAAGCGCTCGACGACGTAGAGCGAGTAGCTGGCGGCGACGAGCAGCGTACCGGAGCAGCAGAGCAGCCAGCGGCTCGGGTGGTTCTTGAGCGTGGCCTTGAGGAAGTACGCGAGCGTGAAGTCGACGTTGGTGAGCGAGCCGATGAACCAGCCGTTGCTCGAGTTGAACGAGTGGTGCGCGCGCACGGCGCGCAGTACGAGCGCCACGCGCGCGAACATGAGCAGGCTCGTGGCGACGACGAGGTTGGGCCAGCGCGGGTCGACGGCCTCGAGTCCCGGGAACGGGTGCACGCAGAGCACGAGCAGCTCGAGTAGCAGGTGCGAGCGCAGCGAGGAGCTCAGCAGCGTGGCCTGCGGCGGCACGATGTTCTTGATCTTCATCACCTCGCACTCGGCCACGTAGTAGCGGTAGACGTAGTAGAGCAGGATCGCCGTAGAGAACGAGATGAGCACGCGCAGCGCGTACAGGATCATGCGGCCGTCCTGGATGGGCACGTCGCTCGCGAGCGCGTCGTGGCAGCGCGGGCACTGGCCACTGTCGGCGGCGACCGGACACGGCGCCATGAGTCCCTTGGCGTTCGCGAACCAGAGGTACTCGAGCTGCACGACCATGAGCGCGAGCCCGAAGAGCGCGTAGAAGAGCTGGAAGTTGGCGTGGCGCTTCTGCGCGAGCACGAGCTGCGTGCGCCGCTCCGGCGCCGACAGCGCGTCGAACGCGCTCTTGGGCTTCCTCTCCTTGGGCTTGGGCACAGCACCGCGCCCCGGACCGGCAGCGGTGTCCAGCGGCAGGATCTCATTGTGCGCGGGCATGCTGCGGCTCGGCTCATGCGCAGGCGCGAGCTTGTGATAAGCAGGGGGCAACCAGGTGGTACGTGGTGGAGGGGGTATCTTTAGCTCGCGTCGAGTGGCAACCGCCGTTCGTCACGATCGACTGAACAGCAGCCTGTACACACATTCTGAGACGAGTAGGTAGACAGCAAGGAGCAGGAAGACAACCACCGATAGACCAGAACAGTTCGCCTTCGTTGGCTGCTCCGACTCGCACCCGCCACTACACATTGGCAGCAGCGAGCGCAAGTCGGTTAGTTACGTGGCGGTCTGGCCGAACTGGTCCCCCTATCGTTCGTTCGCGGAGCTCACGCATCTTGCTGGAAGCTAAGCTGGGCTGGCGGGCGGGCACGATCTCGACCGGCGCGTCTAGTAGAAGAAGCCGATGATCTTGCCACCCGTGTGCTTTCGGCGGGCCTCGTGGTGGTCCATGATGCCGTACGTGGTCGACACCACAATGTGGCCGAACTGGCGCGACGGCAGCAGGTTGTTGATCCACTTCTCGTACTCCGTGAGCGTCACGTCGAAGCGCGGCGAGATGACACCGCACTTGTTGATGCGGCCCTTAAGCTCCACCACGATCTTGCCGGCGCGGTGGTCGTCGACGATCTCGAACTCGCCGATGTAGCCTGCGCACATTGAATCATCATCCACGACGACGAGTCAGTCGGGTGGTCCAGGTTGTCCCCATCACTCGATCGATACGCGCACGGACGCACCGTTCTTCTGCATCACCTGCAGGAACTTGACGATGACCTTGCTCGACGGGCGGATGAGCACCTGGCGCTTGCCGCGCTTCTCGGCGTTGTAGATGGTCTTCAGGCAGTCGGCGAGCACGCTCATTCGCACCATTCTGGACACACACGAGCGGCAGCGAGCGATCGCACCAGACAAGCAAGCAAGCAGCACACACACATTAATACACACGCAGAACGCCAAGGACATGTTCACTCCACCGCGGTGCGTCCCTCCCACACACACTCGCGCGAGCGTGCGGGGACGGACGCCCTGCGAGACGGCAGTGATTTTGCCTCCAGAGCCGCATGCGCAGGCGCCAGGCAGCTCGCGCCGCTCCAACGCGTGCGCATGCGGCTCGCTCCCGTGAGGGACCAGCTCGTCGTGGGCTCGCTTACTTGGCTTCGGGGTGGTGGTGGGGATCGAGTAGAACGAAGGGTTCGAGATTCTGAGCGCTGCCGTCGCGAGTTGCTCGAGCGATTGAGGTGAGGACGAATGGCGGAGAACCAGTCAGTGTGTTTGACTAGGAATTTGTATCCACCTACAAAAGTGGAGTCAATATCAAAACTGGCGAATAGAATTCTAAAGCGGGTTATATACACCCTAATGGAATAACCCAACTGCAAGCATGAAAAAGGCTGTGAGCTCTGGAAGAGCAAGTGTATACACAAACTCGCTGCTCTTGACACGTATGAGAGGCCTCGCGCTTCCACCAGCTCTCGGGTTTAGAAAACTCGATGCGAGCGTCGCGGAATGGACGCGAACGGGTCGTCTCGAGCTGCGCAACACACAAAATCGGCATCTTCCAGAGTCGGTGAAAACGAAATTCAATGTCGCTCTTATCTGGCCCCTACCGTTGACGAACGTCGTCGAGTGTGTGCAGACCAACGGGATCCGGGGGCTACACCCTCTCCTCGTATAAGCTCTTACTCCGCGCGTCCAGGAGCTGAAGCTTTGTCGTGCACACCAGCGTTAATCTTCTCCTGGCGCAGAGTACGGAACTCGGCTTGGATCTCGTCGCTCGTGCGGCCGAGCGTCTCGGGCAGCGCCTTGACCGTGAGCACGAAGAAGATCGAGAGGGTGGCGACGAACGGCAGGAAAGAGAGGTCGCCTAGCGCCGCGGTCAGGTACGGGAACGACACGCCGACGACGAGGTTCGAGAGCCTCGAGAAGAAGATGCACACAGCTGAAGCGGTCGCGCGGATCGACGCTGGGAAGAGATCGGCCACGACGGCGTAGATGAGCGGTCCGAGGCTCAGCGAGAAGCAGCCAACATACGCGCCGATGAATATGATCGACAGCGCGGTGGAACCCGTGAGCAGCGCGATCGTGATCCCCACGGCGCACACGAGCATCCCAAGGAATCCGGCGAGCAGCACTCGGCGATACCCGAAGCGCTTGGCGACGACTCCGACGGCAAAGGAGGGGACGAACCCCATGAGCGTGGAGACCAGGTTGCCGACGCGGTCGTCCGAGATGCCCGCGTCCACGAAGATGCCAGACGAATAGTAGGACACAGCATTGATCCCCGAGAGCTGCTGCGCGATCGAGATCATGATGGCGACCATGACCTGGCGCCGGAACAGCGGTGAGAGGAGCAGCGACACGGTGTTGTTCTGCGCTGCCAGCGGTTCCGGGTTGCTTGTATGCAGCAGTGGCTCGGAACGGCTTCGCGTGCCGTACAAGGCTCGAGGTGTCGGCATTTCGATGCCCTCCAAGACACTCGCTGCTGCTACTGCTGTTGCTCGATCTTCCTCTAGCCAAGAGAGCGCGAGCGAGACGTACTGCTCGCCATAGATGCGCGCTGCAACCTGCTCAGCGGCATCGCGTTTGCCCTTCGTGAGCAGCCACGCCGGGCTCTCAGCGAGCAGGAAGCTCGCGAGGGCGAGGAAGAGGACGCCGTAGATCACCTGGAAGCCTGCGATGTAGCGCCAGCCGCTGCTCGTGTTCGCGACGAAGAACATGCAGACCACGAGGAAGCTGCCGAGCGAGAGCGTGATTTGCAGTCCTCCGCTGAGAGTGCCGCGCAGGTGCGGCGGAGCGATCTCGTTCACGTATCCGCCGACCATGCCCGTCGCACTCCCCGACGAGATACCAGCGAGGAAGCGACCGACGACGAACGCAGGGATGCCCGACGCACTGGCTTGGATTGCGCCGCCGACGATCATGAACACAGCACTCGCCATGAGAGCGCGTCTCCGACCGTACACGTCCGCAAGCGTACCGCATGAGAGGCTGCCGATCATACCACCGACGACCCAGGCATTGACGACGTAGGTCCAGGCAGACTTGGAGTGGCCTGGGAACATGAGGCAGGTGCCGTCGCGCACCGGCCGCGCGTCACAGGCGTCTTGGTTCGCGAACGCAGCCAAGTTGAGCTGCGATATGGACCATCCGAACTGGAACGGGAGCATGAGCGACACCGCGACGCTGGCGTAGAGCGTCCAGCTCGGCTTGTAGCCATCCAAGGCGAGGGAACCGGAAGTCGCGGGAGACTTGGTGGTCGCCTCCTCCGTATAGTGCGAGATGGGATTCGCAGTAGACGAGGGCGAGCAACGGACTTCGAGGAGCAGATGATCGTTCGGTGGAGCTGCTGCGATCGCCATTGCGTCGAGTGCTTGATCGAGGTGACGTTGAAGCGAGTCGTGTGACGCTAGGCGCGAAAGGGGAAGTGTGTTTGGGATGCCAGTGTCCTGAGCTGATCGTCGAGTCTTCAGGACTCAAATTTGAAGGCGATGAACAAGCCTGGAGTGGTGCTGCTGTCGAGTGAGCGATCAGCGAGCGCCTTGCGTGCGCAAAGAGTGAAGGTTTGCTCCGCGGCTTTGACCTGACAGACGCGCTGCCTCGCTTGAAGAGCTCCTGGGTGTCGCACCGCGAGCGGTGAATGTCCAGACAACACTCCGCTTGCCCGCCAGCCCCCCGCGCAACTTCAAATCTCAGGCTGTCAGTCATGCTCGTCTTCTGAACTTACACGACACTCGCTCGACACTGCGCGTACGAGCGCGACACACACACACACACACATCCGAGCAGTGGTCGAAGTTGGGCGAAGCCACGACCATGTTGCTAGCCGACGCGCCGGACCACTCGATGGTTGGTGGATACTGAAGATGCCGAGACTTGCATGCAGCAAACCCATCTCCAGACATCCCTTGACAGCGATACACCAACGCTCAGATTGACCACCACCGGCTGGGAGGCAGCAGCAGTAGCAGTACACTTGCTCACTGCGAGCTCTTCTGGTGTTGGATGGTATGGGGACGACTGAATCGTCTATGGCGGGCACCAGTCATCTGTTGTCGGCTCGATCGATCACCTGCCAGCGAACTTTGTTCAATCGGCACGATAAACCGCACTTCATGGAGCTTGGCTTACGACGACGAACTGGTGGCTTTTGCAACTGCTTTGTCGTCATCCTCACTCACTCGATCGCAGTGCTGCTGTCGTTCCATAGTAGACTGCTTCGTTCTGTGGTGGTTCCCTGGAGAACGCATGGCGGGTATTAGTACCGTAGGAGGCACCCTCGCCTAATCGCATTCATCGACTTTCACACATTCACAAAGCATGTGACGAGGATCATGTCTATCGAACGGAGTGTTGGCAAGCGGTATCCCGCACGGGCAGAATGTACGCTCGTGCACGACTTACTCGCCGCGATATTGCTCCAGCGTCTCGTGCTTTACGACTGCTTCACACTTCGCGTCACTCGCGGAGCTCGGCGTTCTTCGGAACGCCGGTAGCCTCCGCTTTCTGGAGCTTTTGCTGCTGCTGCTCGAGCAGATCCGTCCGCGTGGCGCGTCCACCGCGGAGCATCTGCGCCGCCCAGCGGCCGATCTTGCGTCGTCTCTGTGTGTCATACACCCAAGAGTTCAGTGTCTGAATGCGATCAATCGCGCACCTTGCGGCGCATCGCGTAGCTGTCTCCTCCTCGCAACAGCACACACGCGCACGCACGTCCGAACGTACGTGAATGAAAAGCGTCGCAGTGCCCCAGCTCATCTTGAAGTTGTAGCTCTTCACGACCTCAAAGAGCGCTGACTGGAGCACGTGAGACGTCGAGAGGAAGTATGCGCCTTGCTTGAGCTTCTCCGCCGCGAGCGAGATGGCCGCCCACTCGCTGCCAGACACACACACAGGCACACTCCGATCATCAGCTCACACACAACGTCCTGACCGAGCAACAGACAACAAGAACAGCTTCACACGCACTTGTCGCTGAAGCACGTGCCGTGACAGAACACCACGTCGCCATTCTCCCACGACGTCGTCAAGATGCTCGCGTGCAGGAACTCGATATCGGTCTGGAACGGGCTGCCTCGCCTCACCAGCGCATCCTTGCGCTTGTCCGCGCACGCAACGAGCGGCTGCATGTAGCACATCCGCAGCAGCAGGCAAATAGCACGGTCAGTGCTGAAATCAGCATCTTGCAAGGCTCGACGCGCTGTGTGTATGGATTACGCACCTCCAGGAGTTCGATACCGATCGCTTGGTCGAAAGGATGCAGCACGCTCGCCGCGATCACCGCCTTGCCGATCCCGGAGCCCTGCTCTCGCCACGATACGACATTCACCACGCAACATGCAATCAGTTGCGCTAACTCGCTCACTTCCAGCGCTGCTCTTAGTCAGCAGCATCGATCTCGCACCAAATCGTAGAACACCGCGTGCTCCGGCAGCGTCGGCGCGACATACTGGATCGCATCCGCGAACGGGAAGAACAGAATCTCGCCATAGATCTGCAGCCATCCGCATCGTTCCCTTCAGTCGCATGATTCCAACCCACCAGCATCATCTCGACCGCGTCGACGCACGTAGGAAGACTTGACGAAGTTCTCGCTCTTGCGCGCTTCCGCCGACAGCTCCTTGCCGTACTGGTCACGGAGCGAATGCGTCGATAAGTTCGTCAGTTCCATTCCCCCACGTTGTCCTCTGACAAGTTCCTCAGACACCTCCGGTCCGTAGCCGCGGAAGACGTCCTCGAACGCCATGTATGGCTGCACGAAGAGCATCCCGAGCACGAAGTCTGCGACGTGGAGCTCCGCGATATCTCCGCGCGTGACCTGCTCGGGCCACGACATCCCGCCACTCTTCTGATTAGTATCGAGACGCTGGCGTTATTCTCGACACTAATACGCGTTTTTCCAGAGCACCTCCGGCACGAGCGCGCGCATGTCGTCGAGTGCGGCGCTGCTGCGCAGCTGCTCGACGCCTTCGGGCGAGCGCAACATCTCATTCAACAGGTCGCGCGCGTCGAGCGCCACTTTCGCTGCCTGCATCGAAGCGGAAATAAGCGACTTGAAAGTGCAAGGTGGCAACTGAGACGCACCTGCTGCCAGCTCGTGTCGCGCGGCTCGTAGGCGCGCAGGCGCGGCGCCACGCGCTGGAGCTCCGCGACGATATCGTCCAGCATTTTCACTTTTTCAGATGTGACAAGCTAACAGATTATATAAACCCTCGTTTTCTTCACTACCCGTATCAATTGAAAGGAATGCACCACAATCCATGGCCTCGATGTCTGCTGCCGATGCGCTGGTCTCCTTCCAGCAACAAGCAGACTGTCTCGACGAGTGGCTTGGTCGCTTGCATAGAGACCAAGTTGTTTTCTTCATTCAGATCCTGATCTCACCGAGGTCGAATGCGCCATTGTGAGCGATGTTTGTAGATGTTATCGCTTCTTCATATCTGCCGCTTTTGAGCGGATCGCTTTTCACTGTTTCAAGGAAGCAGTCGCGGAGGTGCTCGTCTGCGCCTCTTCTTCCTCTGCGGCTTGCTTCTTCTTCGTGAGCAGCAGCGTGCAGTACGCCTGCAGCGCCTTCTTGCCACTGCTGAGCACCACGTCGCGGGTCTGGAGATGCAACAACGTGCACATAATCAGCACAGCTCGAGAACCGTGTTCTCATCACCGAAACATGTCGACCAACCTCTTGCAGCGCGTCGATCTCGCGGCGCGCGTCGCTCTGGACCTTGTGGATGTCGTGGTAGCACTTCTCTTGCTCTCGGAGCGCCTCGGCGGCGTAGTTCTTCTGGTTCTTGCGGCGATAGCTGACGAGTTAATGAGCAAAGCAAAAGTTAGATGATCGCCCAGCACAACAAGTGCCGCACAGCAGACGCACTGCTTATGGTACGTGTCCTCGCCGCCGACGTTGCATCCCTCGAGTGGAGTGGTGCGGAGCAGGTAGCACGGCTTCTTCACGCAGTTGGTCTGTGAGCCAAAATACTCCTTCATCAGCGGACTGAGCTGGGACGCGTTGAACATCGCACGCGTCTGGTGCGTTCGGCGCTGCGCAGTTCCAGTCTTCATGCAACCACTCGGTTAGTCAATCGCGAACGAGGAGAGCAACCTACTGCAGACAAACCAGTTCATAGCAACGTACGCTGCTGCTGTCCTCGGGTATCGAGATCTCGAGAATCCGCTCGATCGAGTTGTCGTTGAGCGCCTGCTTGCCAAGATACGACTCACTCGCATTCTTCTTCATCTTCTCAGCGCGAGCACCTTCGTCTCCAATCGCAGTGGCAGATTGGATGCGCGGCAAGAACGCGAGGTCCGCAATGAGTGTCGATGACGAGCTACCGCCACCTGACGCAGACAACGGCGGCTTGGCTACCTTGCCCTTCCCATTCGCGTCGTCGAGGATCTCGTCGGGGAAGTATTGCCGGCGCATGCTCTGCACCGACACGGGACAGAGCTTCAGACCGAGCAGCAGCTGGCACACGAACAGGTAGATCTCGTTCTTGAACTCGCTCGTGTAGAGATGGCGCGAGCCGGGGAAGAGGTAGTGAAAGCCCCAGCAGACGCCACTCGAGATCGCGTACGGGTAGATGCGGAAGATGTAGTCGATATTGCCGAGCAGCGTCGCAAGCATCTTGACGTACTTGGCACTGAGCTCTTCGACGAGCGCGCGCTGCTGCGGCATGGATGCCTGTCGACACGGAAGCAAGCAAGCGAACACACACGCATGAGCACAGCAATCTCGCAGCAAGTAGTACACATACGACGAGCAAGCGATTTGAACGCGCACCTTCTGGTAGAAGTGGCAGAACGAGAGCCAAAAGACCTCTTCGAACAGCGTACACGAGACCTCCGAGAGCAAGAAGCGCTTGAAGCTCTTCTTGCCATTCGTGATCCGGATGCGCTCGAGAGTGTGCAGCAGCAGGAGCTTC
>JAASGA010000271.1:0-25733 GCA_023334105.1 Globisporangium nodosum
ACCCGAGAGACGTATGCACTATGGGGAGTACAACTCCCCATAGTGGACCAAGATTTATGCATGCAACTTTCGTCAAACAGAGAATGGCTCGGAAACGTTATTCATACCGAAGAATCCAATCCGCTCAGTGGATCCAGGACAACCGTGTGCAAGAAAATGAATAGCGGAGGTCATTCCATTATTTACTTGGTTACGCTCGTAACCTGCATTTAGCATGTCAAATTCCAGCCAGCAGGCTGGAATTAGTCCTATAGTATGGACCAAGCTAAATTAGTAGCCAAATTAATTTAGTCTGGTGCATAATATATTAGCACCCTCTTCTGATATTGTGACAAGTGTTTATGTGAATTTGGAAATCTTTTGTCATATTATATATTTGTATTTATAATTTTGATTTTTGAAATTGTCACAAATAGGTATAAATTTCTGAATCAAATATCTATCACACAAGTCGGTGGCGAATTTTCTAGAAATATGATCTTTGGAATGATCACTTGTTTTGAGTATGCACGTTTCCGCTACCTTGATGACTGAGATCTTTTCATTTTCATGAGTCAGGTGGGGAGGGCCATTCATCAATTGAAGCGATCGAGGCCAAGCGCGCAGGTCATCCAAAAAGAAGGTAGGTCCAGGATATCGCTCTTCGTGCGCGCACTCTCTCTCTCTCTCTTTCGACTAGCGGATTCGTCTAAGTTCCACTCAAAGGCCGGTTTCTTTCTTTCTCTCTCTCGATGCAGACGCCCGCGACACCCACTGCCACCGCCATGACGGACCTCTCGGGCGACGGCGGCGTCATGAAATTCATGTACCAGGAGGGCTCGGGCGGCATCCCGCCCGACGGCTACGAAGTGCGCGGTGCGTCTCTGTTCTTTTGTATACTTGGTTTTTGTATGGAGGAAGTGCGTGGGGCTGAACGCGTGGACTGTGGGCAGCGCACTACACGGGCACGCTGGAGGACGGCACCAAGTTCGACAGCTCGCGCGACCGCAACCAGGAGTTCAAGGTGCGCTGGCTGCTGGGATTATACGAATGGGATACTGGAGAGGAATGGGGGAACTCACTGTACGTACGTCCGACTGCGCCTACTGGCTGAACGCGGCAGTTCGTGCTCGGCAAGGGCAACGTGATCCGCGCGTGGGACTTGGCGTTCGCGACCATGCGCGTGGGTGAGAAGGCGGTGCTGGAGTGCAAGCCCGAGTACGCGTACGGCGAGAACGGGTCGCCGCCCAAGATCCCGCCGAACGCGACGCTCAAGTTCGACGTCGAGCTGCTGGGCTTCCAGGCGAAGAAGAAGGAGGTGTGGGAGATGGACGCCGGCGAGAAGCTCGCGGAGACCACCAAGCTCAAGGAGGAGGGCAACGCGCTCTTCAAGGCCAAGGACTTCCACGCGGCCGCGCTCAAGTACAGCGAGGCGGCCAGCTACATGGAGGACGTGTACGACGTCAGCGACGAGGACAAGGCGCGCATGCAGGAGCTGCAGACCACGTGCTACCTCAATGGCGCCATGTCGTTCCTCAAGATCGAGGACTACTCGGTGGCCGTGTCGCTCGCGTCCAAGGCGCTGAAGAACGACCCGAAGAGCATCAAGGCGCTCTTCCGCCGCGGCGTCGGCCGCATGCACCTGAACGAGCTGGACCGCGCGCAGGAGGACTTCGTGGCGGCGAACAAGCTCGACCCAGCGAACCGCGAGGTGCTCCGCGAGCTCGCGGTGCTCAAGGCCAAGATGAAGAAGGCGCGCGAAAAGGAGAAGTCGGTCTTCGGCGGGCTCTTCGGCAAGGTGTCGATGTACGACGACAAGTCGGCGATCGAGGGCGACGTGCGTCTGGATCCGAACAACCCGAAGGTGTTCTTCGACATCAAGATTGGCGAGGAGGCCGCCGGCAAGGTCGTGATCCAGCTGTTCAAGGACATTGTGCCGAAGACAGCAGAGAACTTCCGCGCGCTGTGCACGGGCGAGAAGGGCAACTGCTCGACGGGCCAGCCGCTGCACTATAAGGGCAGCACGTTCCACCGCGTGATCAAGAACTTCATGATCCAGGGCGGCGACTTCACGCGCGGCGACGGCACGGGAGGCGAGAGCATCTACGGCGAGAAGTTCCCGGACGAGAACTTCCGTCTCAAGCACACAGAGGCGGGTCTGCTGTCGATGGCGAACGCCGGTCCAGGCACGAACGGCTCGCAGTTCTTCATCACGACCGTGGCGACGCCGCACCTCGACGGCAAGCACGTCGTGTTCGGCAAGGTCGTGGAGGGTCTCGACATTGTCACGCGCATCGAGAACGTAGAGACCGACAAGGGCGACAAGCCGCTGGCGCCGGTCGTGATCGCGGACTGCGGTGTGTACGAGGCGTCTACCCCGTAGGGCTCCACAGCGAGGGGCGAACGTGACGGCACTTGTATCGTTGGCCACTGGACAGCCAACGCCAACTGTGTGAAGGCACCGGACGTTGAAGAATGAATCCCAAGTCTATCAGGTTCTTCTTCTACACTCCCACTTACTTCCCTATAGCTCCATGCAAGTGCGGGTGTCTGCCACTCAGAGCAGACTCTTGATCTCGCCCTTGTCGTTCACTGCGAGCGGGATACGGCAGATGCCCTTGACCGCCACGAGTTGGTTCTTGCCGTGGTGCTTGACCACTTGCCAGCCCTCGACGATGAGACCAGCGAGCGACCACCCTCGTCTCGAGAAGCCGATGAGCCCGAATTTGTTGAGCGGCATGCCGTGCTTCGTGATGGAGGCGACGACGATGTTCTGGCTCTTCGTTTCCATCGGCGCGACCATGGTGATCGGGCGGGCTTGCCGGTACGCGGGCACAACAGCGCAGCACACACCCAGCAATGCCATCCCTGAGCACGTGAGCGAGAACTTGGCCATCTCGTACGCCGGACTGTGCATCTTGTCGGGAGTGGCGACGCGCACCACGAACACGATCAGCGCGCTCAGGACGCGTAGGCGGAAGTTGCTGAACCAGTACGAGACTTGCTGGAGAGCGACAAAGTGGTTCGCGACCTCGAAGCCGAGCCGAAAGAACCATGACGCGCTCATGGTCACGATAAAGTCCTTGAACAGCTTTGACATGTGCTGCTGCGTTCCCTGATTCACGATGAAGACGTTGTCGACCGGGATGTGGTACCCGATGAGCAGCGGCACCGTGCTGAGTGTCAGCAGCACCGTCTGCGCGAATGAGAGCACGCCGAAGCCCTGGAAGTTGAGCTGCAGCGCCACCCAAATGTTGACGCAGCGAAACTTGGTCAAGCGCCACGCGGTCACGAGACGGTTGATGAAAGCCACCGCGATGAACGCTGCGATCGCGTTCAGCACGAGGCTCGTGGCCCAGATGCTGAAAACGATCTGAGCCATCAGCACGGACTTCTGCTCGACGCGGGTCTTCCGGACGTTGTTCGGCTCGACCCAGCACCGCACGCTCTCGTTCAAGTAGCGGAGCTCCAGAGTGGCGTAGCACGTTGTAGCGCTTCGGTACGCTTCAATGACGCTCGATGGTGGCGGGGTCTTCGGCCACAGCTTAAGTATGCCTGCGGTGAATGCAGTCGGGGTCCAGAAGACTGGTGAGCCCATCGATGCGTCGCTCGCAGGTCCGGCAGGTGATCCCTTGATCTAACAGAGACGTCAACGTAGCCGCAGACTGGTGAGTTCTTGCTGTACCAGAACCACGAACAAGCTTGCGAGTGTACGAACCAGCTCGTCGCGGATGTGGACCATCGCCACGCCTTCACTCGCTTCAAGTTCGGATCGCATCCGAGCGTGGAGCGCTGGCGTCGCGTCTAGGAGGTCCCTGAAGAACTTCACGACGCTCGGGTAGAGTCTCTCCGCGATCTTCTCGCGCGTGTTGTCGGCGGAGGTGATGTTGATCTTGGCGAACCCGATCTCGCACTGCGGCGTGTCCGTGAAGTGGACCATACCGTACTCGGTGGCGACGAGCAACACGAACGACTTGTTGTACTCGTCGGCGAGCATGCGCAGCGACTCGTTTCGCCCGAAGTTGCGCAGCATTGCGTGGAGAATCGGGATTGAGACCCACGCACTTCCGTCATCTCTGCCTGTCAAAGTTCCAAGCACAACAAGAGGCACCAGTGAGACGCCATGGCTCAGTCTGCAGCAAGCCATCATCTCAGGACCAATCCTCACGAGTCGTGTCGTCGGAGCTGAAAGTGAACGCGTGTCGTCCACCAGCGATCGTCTCGCCGTACAACTCGGATCTGAGCATCATGGTCTTGAACCACGGAGCGGCGCCGCCGTTGATATTGCTCATGAACACAGCGTAGCTCGGTAGCTGCGAGAACGTCAGGATGCTCAGATACGCGATCTTCGTGAGGGTCCGGAAGAACGCGCGATGACACGCTGTGAGAGGGTTGTCGTTGATCACCACTTGGTGCGGCGCGATGTCAAGATACTTGTCGAAGAGGTGGAACGGCGCATCGTCACTCCGCTCGAGGTTCGCGAACCAGCGCGCAAACTTCGCTTCGTCATCCCACCACTTGTCGAACACGCGCGTTGTGCTCGCCGGATCTGCTGGAAGCTCGCGTAGTCGATACACTCCCATTGTGTTCGCCCACCAGCTCGCCTTGAATGTGTTGAGTCCCGATGAGCTGCTGCCCAAAACTGAGTACTCGACCACATCGAACGCAGTTCCGCTCGCAGTTTTCCGGAGTTCACGGCGCTGGTAGCTGTAGTACTCGGGATAGCTCGCCATGAACTGGAGCATGCGAAGTGACGTCCCGTAGGCTTGCGTGCCGTCCACCTTCTTGTCGAGTTTGAATCGCGTCGCGGCGGTGCTCATGGAGGCGACTGTGACCCCTGCGAGGTTCCTCGAACCAGCATCAGACATCGGCTCGTATCGAACTCCTGACGTGATGAACAGGTCGTACTCGAGAATAGGGGCGACGATCGCCTCTGTCTGGTTCGGTGGACGCACCACGACCGCGGTGGAGTCGTACAGCCCGTACTCGTTCAGCGCGGTCTGGATCAGCTGAAGCGCATACGCTTTCGTGTAGAACTTGCTGCTGAAGAGCTCGGAGACCTCGCACGACTCGAGGTTCGTCGTGCTCATCACTGCGAGCGGCAGGTTGAATGTGTCGACGTATTTCTCGAGGATCATCGGCCGCCCGTCGTCGCCGAAGACGCTCGCGAACGCGTTTGTGAGCGCAACGTTCGGGAGCGTGGAGAACTGGATCGCGTCGAGGGTCTTCTTCCAGCTCCTCGTGCCAAACAGCGTCGCCATGGTCGAGTGGAACACCTCGATCAAGTACAGCTGCCCGATGTTGTTTGCGAGTCCGGCTGTGTCGCGAAGACGATCGAAGCTGACATGTTCGTAGTCGCGTACGGCGCCTTTGACGGGGAAGTCATAGCACACAAACGGCGTGCCGCTCTGAAGACACCGCGTACCGTCGAGCTTGGCGTTCTCAGCAGAGCATGAGAGTCTGATGAACCGATTGGTTTTGGTCGTGTCGGTTGGTCTGACCCAGACGCCGAGCGTGTCTTGCGGGAGTTTGGCAATGTCGTCTGTGTCGAAGTGCTGTGCGCGCGGCGTCATGATGCCTCCAGGAAACTCGGTCGTCTGGAAGAGTATCGTGTAGTACTGCGCGATGACATGGAAGTCTTCGGGCGAGAGCAACTGGTACGCCGAGTCGAGATCGAAGGCGCCAGCAGCTTCGAAGTTCTCTCGGATCATGCGCTGTCCAAGCGCGACTCGAAGGACGTCTCGGAGCAGCGGCACGATGTCTCTCCCAGGGATGGCGACCGTCACGTTCTCGGAGGGGAGAAATGTGTACTCGGCGCTCTCCGTGGTGGTGCTGTCGGCGCGGAACTCGGGGTTCGTCATCATCACGACGTTCTTGACTGGGATCGCGATCGCCCACACAGCTTGCACGATAATGATGAGCAGCACGACGAGCCGCTCCCACTTCGGGTGGAGTGCAACAGCGGGTTGTCGTCGGGTCTTCGATGCACAATCTGCACGCTTCGACGCTGCTTCACCCGCGACGACCGGGACTAGCGCTTCCGCTGCCATGGTTCGAGTGCGCAAGACGGACTGGGCGTGTCGAAGCAGCTCCTGTGCTCGAGCGAGCGAGACAAGATGTGGGGATGATGACGTGCGTGCGCGCGAGAGCGTGATTCGAGTTCTTGTCGGACGCATTTAGTTTGGTATGCTTTTCGGCAACATTTCCAACTCGGACACCGAGCACCGACACCGGCGATCGGTCGACCACCGAGCATCACCAGGCATCAAAACCGTCCAATTTCCAAAAGACGGCGCTTGCAGGCTTCAGGGATAAGTTGTGCCGCACACCAGCGCCTATCACTCTCACTCACCCTTGCGCGAGCTTTCACTGACTTTGAAGCACCAAGCTGCTTTGTCCAATTATTCTGTTTCGGAGAACGATTTTGTCTTAAACCTCTCATGTTTCATAGTGTAGTCTTTCTAATGGGTATGCCGCAAAGAGAGTTGTTTGGCTTTTGGCCATCCAACCGTCAAACGAAAGGCTCTGCGCACCAGTCGTCGTCACTTGCGATCCGCAGCCGCAGCAGCCGCAGCAAGCAGCAAACACACGCACGCCGCACGATGGAGGCGGCGACGGACCAGACGATCCTGCGCTATGAGGTGGCGGAGGTGGCCTTCGGGTTCTACTCGGACGCCGAGATCCGCGAGCTGAGCGTGAAGCAGGTGACGTCGCGCCTGTCGTTCGACCAGCTCAACAACCCGGTGGTCGGCGGACTGTACGACCCGGCGCTCGGGCCCGTGGACTTCCACATGATCTGCCCGACGTGCCACCAGACGCAGAAGGAGTGCCCGGGCCACCTTGGGCACATCGAGCTGCCCGTGCCCGTGTACAACCCGGTGCTCTTCGGCCACATGCTCACGCTGCTCAAGCGCAAGTGCTTCACGTGCCACAAGTTCCGCAGCGCCTCGGCGCGCTCCCGCGTGCTGCGCGTCAAGCTCCTGCTGCTCGACAACGGCTTCGACGACGAGGCCGCCGCGCTCGCCGAGCTGCTCGAGCAGCGCAACGGCGTCGAGGACGAGCCGCAGCAGCAGACCTTCCGGCGCCAGCAGGCGATCCTCGACGAGTACGAGCGCCTCGCGCTCTCGCAAGCCGGCTCGGGCAAGCGCCTGCGCCCGCTCGCGCGCCTCTCCGAGGTGCAGCGCGGAAAGCTCACAGCTGAGTTCTTCAAGGGGCTCAAAGCCAAGTGCGAGAACTGCGGCGCCATCTCGCCCGGGCTGCGCCAGGACGCCAAGGCCAAGATCTTCCTCAAGGGCCTCAGCGCGCGCTCGCGCAAGGTCAACCGCTCCAAGAACCTCACGGTCACCTCCGCGCTCGACACCATGCACGGGAACCTCTCGGGCGACGAGCGCATGGGCTCTGACGATTCGGACGACTCGGACGACTCGGACAGCGACGCCGGCGCCAGCAAGTTCGCCAACACGGAGGACACGTCGTCGCGCAGCAAGTTCCTGCCGCCGCTCGAGGTGCAGTCGCAGCTGCAGCTCATGTGGAAGAACGAGGACGGGCTCATGGAGCTGCTCTACGGCGACCGCAGCGTCGCGAGCGGTCGTGTGACGGCGCCGGCGGACGGCTGGCGCAAGTTCTTCCTGAACGTGATCCCGGTCGCGCCGTCGCGCTTCCGCCCGCCCGTGTTCCTCGGCGACAAGCAATTCGAGCATGCGCAGAACACGTACCTGTCCAAGATCCTCTCGCTCAGCGAGAACATCGTGCAGGGCAACTACTACGAGCAACAGAAGACGCTGGTGCTGAACGCCGAGGACGAGGACGCCGGCGAGGAGAAGCAGCAGATCAACCTCGCGCGCAAGCTCGCGATCTGGACGGAGCTGCAAACGAACGTCAACTGCCTCGTGGACAGCAGCCAAGCGAAGCCTGGCGCCGACGCCGCGCAGGGCATCAAACAGGTGATCGAGAAGAAGGAAGGTCTGTTCCGCAAGAACATGATGGGCAAGCGTGTGAACTACGCTGCGCGGTCTGTCATCTCGCCGGACCCGTACATCAGCACGTCGCAGATCGGCGTGCCGCTGCGCTTCGCCAAGACGCTCACGTACCCGCAGCCCGTGACGCCGTGGAACGTCGAGGAGATGCGTCAGCTCGTGATCAACGGCCCGGACGTGCACCCCGGCGCGAACTTTGTCGAGAGCGAGAACGGCCGCCTGATCGACCTGAAGAAGCGCACGGTGCACCAGCGCGAAGCGATCAGCAAGACGCTGCTCACGCGCTCGGCGAGCGCGCAGGGCACGAGCAAGAACCGCGTGAAGCGGGTGTGGCGCCACCTCAAGACCGGCGACATCGTGCTCATGAACCGTCAGCCGACGCTGCATAAGCCGAGTATGATGGCACACGTCACGCGCGTGCTCACGAACCCGAAGATGCAGACGATCCGCATGCACTACGCCAACTGCAACACGTTCAACGCCGACTTCGACGGCGACGAGATGAACATGCACTTCCCGCAGAACGAGCTCGCGCGCTCGGAGGCGTACAACATCGCGTCGAACGACAACCAGTACCTCGTGCCGACAGACGGTTCGCCACTGCGTGGTTTGATCCAGGACCACGTCGACTCGGGCGTGAAGCTCAGCCAGCGCGACACGTTCCTCACGAAGGACATGTACATGCAGCTGCTGTACAACGCGTGGGCGAGCATGGAGGATGCTGGCGTGGAGAAGTCGCACATCGAGATCGTGCCGCCCGCGATCCTCAAGCCGCAGCAACTCTGGACAGGCAAGCAGGTCATCACGTCGGTGCTCAAGATGCTCACGAAGGGCCTGCCGCCGCTCAACCTCGACAGCAAGGCGAAGATCAAGGGTGACCTGTACGGCAACGCGAACGCAGAGCACATCGTCGTGTTCCGCGACGGCGAGCTGCTCCAGGGCGTGCTCGACAAGAGTCAGTTCGGTGCGTCGATGCACGGGTTTGTGCACGCGTGCTACGAGGTGTACGGCAGCCGCATCGCCGCGGACCTGCTCACGACGCTCGGACGGCTGTTCACGTGCTACCTGCAGTTCGCGGGTCACACGTGTGCGCTCGAGGACCTGACTCTCAACAAGGACGCGGAGAAGCGTCGCCACAAGCTCGTGCAGGACTCGGTGTTCAACGGAGAAGAGTCGTACGCCGAGTTCGCCGGACTCACGGACCTGCTCGCCGCCAAGCACGCTGAGGAGGCGGCGAACGGCAACAAGCGCCGCCGCATGAACGAAGCCGAGCGCCTGCAGATCCGCGAGCGCATGCGCGTGCTGCTCTCTGGCCCCGACGCGGACCAGAACGCCAAGGCGCTCGACGCGCACATGATGGGCACGGTGCACGGGTCGAACAGTGACATCATCAAGACGTGTCTGCCTTCAGGACAGACGAAGTCGTTCCCGGAGAACTGCTTCTCGCTCATGGTGCTCACGGGCGCGAAGGGGTCGATGGTGAACCACTCGCAGATCTCGTGCGGTCTCGGCCAGCAGGCGCTCGAAGGCCGTCGTGTGCCGATTCTGAGCAGCGGTCGCTCGCTGCCGTCGTACGAGCCGTTCGACCCTGCTCCGCGCGCCGGCGGATACATCACCGATCGCTTCCTCACGGGTCTGCGTCCGCAGGAGTACTACCACCACTGCATGGCGGGTCGTGAAGGTCTCGTCGACACTGCCGTGAAGACGAGTCGCAGTGGATACCTGCAGCGCTGTCTGATGAAGCACCTGGAGGACCTCCAGGTGAACTACGACCACACTGTGCGCAGCTCGGACGGCAGCGTGGTGCAGTTCTTGTACGGCGAGGACGGCGTGGACCCGCTGATGAGCGCGATGCTCTCGGGCAAGGACTCGGAGTTCAACTTCCAGGCGATGAACCACCGCAGCATCTCGCACAAGTACGGCATCGACGCCAAGTTTTTCGAGCGCTCGAAGCTGGACATCATGAAGCCGCTCAAGCTGCACGCAGAGTCGCGCGCGGCGCAGGTGAACAACTACGCGAGCCCTACCAGCATTTTGCGCGCTGGCGTGCGCGTGCAGGCGCGCCGTCTGAAGACGGGCGAGACGAAGTGGAAGCGCGGCAACATCGAGCAGGGCTTCTTCGAGGCCGAGATCCTCGCGCTCGCGCAGGAGTACGAGGACCCGCGCGACTCGACGTACGACATCCAGTACGTGGACACTGGTCTGAAGGCGTTCGGCGTGCCGCGCACGACGGTGTTTAAGGCGCGGAAGCCGACGAACCACACACGCGCGATGTCTGGTCGCGTGGACATTCTGAAGGCGGATCGCGCGGACCCGGTGATGCAGAGTCTCGAGATGAACCAGCACGTCGGCTGCATCTCGGAGCGCATCCAGGAGAAGCTGTGGAAGTACAGCGAGCGGAACCCGGCGAACCGCCTCGACACGCTCAAGGCGAAGAAGAAGAAGAAGAGCAGCAAGAAGGCGAAGAAGAGCGAGAGCGGCGTGGAGGAGATCGACCGTGAGAAGATGCTGACCAAGCACACGGTGAGCCCGGACGCGTTCCAGCTACTCGTGTGGGTGAACTACCTGCGCAGCATGGCGAACCCGGGTGAGAACGTCGGTGTGATCGCGGCGCAGAGTATCGGCGAGCCGTCGACACAGATGACGCTGAACACATTCCACTTGGCCGGCCACGGAGCCGCGAACGTCACGCTCGGTATCCCGCGTCTGCGTGAGATCATCATGACGGCCAGTGAGAAGATGTCGACGCCGATGATGACGATCCCGCTGCTCTCGGACGTGGACTCGGCGCGCGCGCAGGAGGTGGAGCAGCGCCTGAACCAGGTGGCGCTCTCGGAGCTCATCAGCAACGAGCGCGGCGTGGCGGTCCGCGACGAGTTCGTGAAGAGCGAGAACGGTATCCTGTGGGTGCGCGACTACACGATCCGCCTCACGTTCTTCCGGCTGAAGCACATCAAGAAGGCGTTCGGTCTGAGCCCGGAGGACGTGTTCGGCGCCGTGGGCAAGAGCTTCATCGGCAAGCTGCTCACGCTCATCTCGCGCGAGATGAAGAAGAGCGGTGTGAGTGTCTCAGCTGCGGCCGAGACGAACAACTTTGCCGGCAGCGCGATGGCGACGCGTGGCAAGAAGAGCAACGAAGACGACGATGACGACGACGACGCGGAGCAGGGCACGCTGCGCTTCGGCAGCCGCCGCGAGGTGCAGGGCTACGAGATGGACGAGGAGGACGAGAAGATTCGCAAGGCGCAGGACGACAGCGACTCGGACGACTCGGACGACGGCAGCAAGAAGAAGAAGAAGAAGGGCTCGAAGGACGCTGCGAGTGGCGCGGATACCGCGGACGAGACGGAGGACTCAGCGTTCAGTGCAAAGGGCAAGAAGGGCAACATGGCGCTCGCGGACGGACTCGAGTCGCTCGACGTGCCGTTGAGCGTTCGCAAGAACAAGTACTTCATGTACTGCGGTCGCAACACCAAGTCGCACTACGTGGAGCTGCGCCTGCGCTTCCCGACCCACTCGAAGACGGTGCTGATGGTGCCGCTGGTGGAGAAGGTGGCGAAGCAGGTGCTGGTGCAGCACTGCCCGGGTATCTCGCGCTGCTACCTGATCAACCAGCGCATCGGCGACGCGCAGGAGGAGACTCCGTGCGTGCAAACCGAGGGTCTCAACTTCCAGGAGATCTGGGCGTTCGACGACATCCTGGACGTGAACCAGCTCGCGACGAACGACATCTTCCAGGTCTTGCAGACGTACGGCGTGGAGGCGGCGCGCGCGTCGATCTCGAAGCAGATCAATGACGTATTCGGCGTGTACGGCATCAGCGTGGACCCTCGTCACCTGAGTCTGCTGGCCGACTACATGACGGCGTACGGCGGCTACATGCCGCTGAACCGCATGGGTATGAACAACAAGGGGTCGGCGATGCAGCAGATCACGTTCGAGACGTCGATGAAGTTCCTCACGGAGGCGGCGCTCGCGGGCATCTCGGACAACCTCGAGAGTCCGTCGGCGCGCATCATCCTCGGCCAGCCCCCGCGCGTGGGCACGGGCAGCTTCTCGCTGCTGCAGCCCATCGCATTATAAGCACGTGCGGAGGACGAAAGAGCGAGCGGAAGTGCGAGAGCAAGAGAGAGAGAGAGAGAGAAATTTGTAGATCATCACCCACCACCATACTCGTGCGCGTCTTGCATCGTTTGAAGCAGACGTCGTGTCGATCTCTACTTGTCGACCTGAGACGCCATGAGTGTTGCTGACGATGTCGTCGCTGGTGTCGGAGTCGCATCGGCTGATAGTGAGGTCACTTTCTTCGGAGACGAAGTCGGCTGTTGCTGCTGCTTGAGTTTCGTTGGAGACGTCGATGGCGATGACGATGGAGAGCTCATCGTGAAGCGTCTCTGAAGCGGACTCCGCTTGGCGCCAGGACTCTTGACTCCCTCGTCTCCTTTTCCTGCTGCTGCTGTCGAGGAGCTTGTCTGCACGCTGAGACTCAGTCTCCGAGTCATTGATGGTCGAGGTGGGCTTGACGGCGAAGGCGGTGGTAGCACACTCCCAAAGCGACTCGGTGCGTCGTCAAACTTGGCCGCGCCCGAACCTCCTCCACGCAAGCCGACGTAGTTTCTGGTGCACACACGTTGCTCGCACCGTCAGCAAGAGCGTGGGACCACAAGCGCTCAAGACCACTCGACTCACTCGTAGTGCTCCTTTTTCCAGAGCTTCTCGAAGTGCAGCAGAAACACCTTCGTCACGTCCACGCGGTCGGTCTTGAGCACGTCCGTAATCTTGAGCGCGCGCGGCGAGTTGGACGCGCACGCGAGCCACATGAGCTGGAAGAGCCCTTTGAGTCGCTTGTCGCTCGGGATATCATCGCTGTCGTGGCTCGTTGTCTCAGTTGACACTACGACTTTGCGTGAAAGGCGCACAAGCAGTTCGCAGAAGCTGTCGTACGTGAGCACGCGGTCGTACTCGGTCGCGGGGCTCTTCGCGAGCGCGTCGATGTAAATTGTCGCGAACTCGGTCGTCGTCAGCATCCCGAGCGCGATGATGCCGTACGTGCGTCCGAACGTGACGCTCTCGGCGTACCCCATGTGTGGTGGGCTGAGCTGTGCTGTCTTGGGCTCGAGCTTCTCGAGCTTCGCCAAAGTCGCACTCGCGTAGAACGCGAAGATCTGCAGAACAGGAAACGTATGATGCGTTAGTCCACACTATGTCATTTTCTGGCGCCGTACGCTCTCAGTCTGACGCACTTTGGTCAACGGATCTTCGAACGCCGCAAACACCTTCTTGCATTCCTCGATCTCTGTCGTCAGCACGACGCGGACTCTGGTGGCAACCGCGATAGCATACTGTATCAGGTATTCAGTATGCACAATCTTCGGATCGCTCTGCCCGACAAGCTCACCTCGGCTTGACTTGACGCTCGATACAAGTCTGCACGAGCGAGTCGTAGGCGCGGCTCGGGTCTTGGTCGCCCGACTGCGAATCCCACACACCAACAGTGAGCAGTCACCATGATCAATGTGTGTAGATGACCTCCATCACAACGCACCATCTTCGCGAAGTGCAGCAGCAGCGCCAGGAACGCCGTGAAGTTGAGCTTCTTGGAACTGTCGCGCTCGCCCGGGTGGCTCTTGAGGAACGACTCGCAGACGATCGACACCTCCTTCTCGATCAGCTTGGCCTCGTCGCTGTTCGAGCTGTCGATGATCCCACAGTCCTGCAGCAGCTTGATCACGCTCGCCACGCGCATGCGCGTCGGGTCCTCGGACGAGAGCTGCAGCGCGTACGTTGCGAAGATGTCCCAGAGCTTCTCCTCCTGTGAACGCTTCCTCGCCGCCGCGAGACTCGCGTCGAACGGAGACGCATACTTTTGCTTGCTGACGTCGGCAGCGTCGACGAGTGCGGTGTCCAGCGGGGCAGTCGCTGCAACGAGCGTCGAGCTCCGGCGCCGCGCTAGCTCCTCGCGCGGCTTCACCACCTGGTCGCCCATGCTTGCCTTGCCGGTTATGGTCTGTGCGGCGGTAAGCTGTCTATTCTCGATGCTGCCGCCGCCGAGCGTGTGCGCTTACCGAGCGAGAGATCGAAGCGAGCGAGCGAACCCCATTCCCAGAGCTTAGCTCCGGTGACTGGGAGAGCCGTAGATCGCAGTGTCAGGCAGTCCGCTGTCGACCAGAAGGTTCAGGATTAGCTAGAGTAGCAGCAGACCTAGTCTAGATAATCATCCAACGGCGTCTAGGGCCTGTTGCTGGCGGAGCCGCGCCGCTCGCATCGCCGCATCATTTGCGCTTTGCTCACGGCTGCCGACGTCGACGACGTCGTCGCCATTCTCCACAGCGTGCGCGTCGTGCGCGCCGTCGCGTCGACAGCGAAGAGCGCGGCGCCGACGCCCACGAGCAGCAGCAGCATGTGCGCGTCAATGAGTCGCGCCGCCAGCGCCGCGGTTTGGAGCGGGGGCGCCGTCATGTAAAAGCGCACAACACCTCGCCAGTCGCGCGTGGGCTGCGTGAGACGGAACGCCGGTGGCTGGCGCTGCAGCTCCTGGTCGTACGCGGCGCGCGCGCGTGGGTCGCTCAGTACCTGGTACGCGTCGATTCGTTTTGTCAGAACACCATATTGAGAGCTTCCTAGTTCGGTTCAATAGTCAGCAGCTCTGCACCAGAGATGCGATGGAAGCGCCGCATGCGCAGGTCGCCGCCGCCGCTCTTGTCCGGGTGGAAGCGCAGCGAGAGATCGCGGAAGGCGCGCTTAACGGCGCGCGGCGGCGCGTCGGGCGCCACTCCCAGCGCCTCGTAGCGCGAGAGTGACGCAAAGTCGCTACAGCAGCGCGAGCAGCAGCGGCGGCGCCAGCAGGAGCGAGCGCAGGCGGCGCATCGCTTCAGGATCCGATGTTGCAATTGGATACTTTGTCCAAGTCATTCGATGCCAACAGATGTATCTTGATAGTGCGAAAAATCAGTATTTCGTGTGTTTATTCAGTTATCTCACTATTGCATTTCACTTGAAAAGGAAAAATGGCGGGCGACCAGCAGCAGCTCCTCGTGGACGCGTACGGCAGCCGCAAGCGTGAGCTGGAGGACGACTACGAGGACGACGAGGACGCCAGCAGCTACAGCGGCGCCCGCCGTCACACCAGCAGCAGCAGCGCCACCAGCAACATCGCGGCCGCGAAGCGCGCGCGCCGCCACCACTGGCAGCAAAAGTACGAGACCGAGTTCGGCCTCATCGCCATCGAGAAGGACCACGCGACGGGCGACGTGGTGCTCGCCATGTGCGGGTTCTGCAAGGCATTCGGGCGCGAAGGTAAGTACGAGCAGCTGCTGGCAGCTGATGAGAGCGCGGCGGCGGCGCCGGCGGACGGCAAGAAGCGCCGCCGCCGCTCGCTCACGACCACCAAGTTCTTCCGCGCCTTCCGCGTCGACAACATCCGCAGCCACCTGCAGGGCGCGCACCCGCGTCGCTGGGCCCAGTTTGAGATGCTCCCCAAGCAGGAGGCACCGCGCGCGCGTTTCCTGCAGCAGCAGCAGCAGGGCGACCTGCCCTACGACTCGCTGCCCATGGTCGACGACGTCGTGCTCCACGGCGCGGGTCTCAGCGCGGCGGACGCGGACTTGGGGTACGCGCAGTCGCAGTCGCAGATGCTAGCAGGCGCCCCCCAGATGCACCATGTGTCGCCTCCTTCCTCAGCAACAGGCGCGACGACGACTCCAACACCGCCGGTGACGATGCTACCGGAGACCGTAGTCTCGACCTCGACCACCGGCTTGAACGGCAGCAACGCCTCATCGTCGACGCAGCAGCCGCCAGCCATGGTACGGAAGCGCTTGGTCGCTTCCAGGTGTGTATATACCTTTGACTCGCTGACACCCGCCGCCTGGTTCCCTTCGTCTCTCTCTAGCAAGCGTTCCTCACAAGCAGTCGCGACTACGAGAAGCACATGGCCGAGCAGCTCGCGCTCGACCGCGAGCGCTTCGAGTTCGAGAAAGCCAAGTTCAAGAAGAAGGTCGAGCTCCGCGAGCGCGAACTCGCGCTGCGCGAGAAGCACATGGCGCAGGACCGCGTGCTGCACAACGAGCGCATGGCGCAGGACCGCGCGCTGCACGAGAAGTTGCTCCACGAGTCGCAGGAAGCGGCACTGCGGGAGAGCGCCAAGTTCCTGCGCCTCGCCGAGGTCGTGCGCGACGCCGTGGCGAGCGGCGGCGCTGCTGGGGCATCAAGTCCGTCGCTCGTGTAATGAATGGGTGCCAAGTCTACGGGAACGAACGCCATCTCCACATTTACCACACGCACTCGCATCAGTCCTGCGCGGCCTCGCCGTCCAGCGCGACGCTCACGGTCTTGACGCCCTTCGTCTTCCGCTTCTGCGTGCGCGTGCTCTTCTTACCCTGCTGCTTCGTTGTCTGCTGGCGCTTCGGCACCTGCTGCTGCTGCTGCTGCTGCTGGCTGCCTGTCGCCGTGGTGCTGCTATCGCCAACAGGCTCCGGGCGCTCTTGCGTGACTTCCTCGCTTACTCGCTGCTGCTGCGGCGGCTGCTGCTCTCCGGCACCTGCAGCGCCACGGACCTTGGACCATCCCGGGATGCTCTGCTTGTCCTTGACGCGCAGGCGAATGCGCTCGAAGCACCGGTACTCCTGCACCTTGAGCGGGTTCGGCGGGTCGCGGTAGCACGGGATGAAGTGGTCGAGCGACGTGAACGTGACACGCACGACGCCCACGTCGAACGTGCTGTGGAACTGCTTCTCGCAGCTCTCGACCGGCGACGTGCTCGCGCAGCCCCAGTACGCGACCCACGCGACGCTGCCGCCAGGCTTGAGGTTCTTGCCCTCCAGCGCGACGAGCAGCTCTTCATCCACGAGCGCGTACGACGGGTCGACCAGCGCGATGTCCGGCGCGGGGAACGTCGCCTCGTAGAGCTTCGCCGGCATGTCGACGACGAAGAGCCCCGCGACGAGCACGAGCGCGTACTTGGCCCACTTGCGGTGGCTGTGGAACACCAGCCAGACCGAGAGCAGCAGCAGCGCCGAGTCGATGGCGATCGGCATGCACATCTCCTGAAAGAGCGCGAGGTCGCCCTGGAACGCGGACGCGCGGCAGACGCCGGCTGTCTGCTGCATCTCGCGCAGCCGCGCCTGCACGTTCGTCGCGGCGTTCGCGTTCAGCTCCGGCAGCTCGCGACATACCGCGTAGTACACGAGCGCAGCGCCGAAGAGCATGAACAGCAGTGTAGAGACCGCGTGCAGCACGAGCGTCGGCAGCGAGCGGCAGCCGAGCGGCCACTTCTCGCGCGAGCGCAGACACGGGTAGAGCACCAGCAGCAGCGGCGCGATCGCCACGACCACCAGCGACCAGAGCGTCGTGCGCACGAAGCCGGCGTCGTCGGCGGCGCTTTTCACGCGCGGCGAACGGTCGATCGGCACGCGCTGACGCTGCTGCTGCTGCTGTTGCAGGCGGCGGTGGTGGGTGTTGGTGCTGCGGTTGGTGTGCGTCTCCTGCTCTTCATCGTCGTCGTCGTCGTCGTCGTCGGTGTCGTCGTCGCTCTCGTCGCTCTCCGGGTGCGCGCGCACGTACTCGTCGAGCCACGCGCGCCACGTGGGGTGGCGCTTGAGGTTCTCGAGCCGCTGCTCGATGAGCTCGGGCGTGCGCACGTCGAGCGGGGGCAGGCGACGCGCCGGCGCCGTGTCCTCCGCCTGCAGCTCGCGGTGCTGCGCCGACGGCCACGCGCTGGCAGCGGTGGCAGTAGCAGACGGGACAGTTGCCGCTGCTGCTGTCGCGCGCGCGTCGGCCGCGTCTTCTTCCGGGGCGCGCAGCCGCACGCGCATGAGCATCGGTGCGGGTGGTGGTGGTCAATCAATTCTCTGGACTGATTTGTGGGGGTAATTTCTAATCGTACTTACACGAAGCAAAAACAGTACGTCATGATGCCTGCTCAATCAACGTCCTACATCAGCAAGCGCAGCGATGGAGCCACCGACCGCGGCAGAGCTCGCGCAGCTGCGCGTGCTCAAGTTCCTGAACGAGTCGCGCGAGGAGTGCTGGAAGAAGTCGGTGGTGGCGACCGTCGTGGGCGCCAGCATGGGCGTCGGGCTCGGCACCTTCCTCGGCACGTTCGAGGGCGCGCACGGCGAGCTCGTGGGCAACACCATGCGCGAGCAGGTAGTGCATTCGCGCCAGTCAGTTGCTCGCTGGTCACTGGCGATGACGCACTCTCTTTCTCACTGTATACACTCGCAGCTCTACAACGGCTTCCGCAAGTCGTTCGTCGCCGGCTACCACCGCAGCGTCTACTTCTCCAAGGTGGTGCCTGATACCCTTTCGGTTGGTGTGGAGTAGGAACGAGTGGCTGATAGAGCGCATGGGGTGTATGCGTATACGCGCAACAGGAGTTCGCCATGGTCGGCTGCGTGTTCGCCGGCATCGAGTGCGTCGTGGAGCGCGAGCGCGCCACGCACGACATGTACAACACGGTCATCGCCGGTGGCGCCACGGGTGCTGTGCTCGGCAGCTGGGCGGCGCGTCATGCCGGCGCACAAGGTGCGTTGCGTTAGCTATTGTCAGAAGCAGTAGTGGTGATGATGAAGTGTCGGCAGTCTATGCGATCCCAAGTAGTGCTAGCAGCGTCACCACCACCTTGAGTGAACGGACTGACTGACTATGGCGTGGTGGTTGCCTATCGCAGTGCTGGTCAAGAACACGGCGAAAGGCGCCGCGGGCTTCGCGGCGATGGCCGTCGTCTTCGAGAAAGCGTTCGAGCACTTTACGGGCGCCAAGTAGGCGAGTTGCTCCGACCGCCGCCGTCACCTTCATCACCGCGAGCTCGAGCTCTACCACCAACTGCGCGGACCAGTGTTTAGTAAATAGAGGATCCTTCCGATCAGTCGTCCTGAAGCAGCACGAGGAGAATGGTATGCTGCGTGGTTGCAACTGTATCTGATCGTGTGCATCTGCGTTCGCCTTCTAACAACCCGCGGTGGCACCTGATGGTGGGTCACCGTGCAGTACGTGGGCGAATACAAGAACCGCCTCCGAGACGGCCAGGGCTCGTACTCGTTCCCAGGCGGGCTCTTCCGGTACGCCGGCGAGTGGAGACAAGGAGAGATGAACGGCCACGGAGTCTTCTCCATAGGCGACAGCGTGTACGAGGGTGAGTTCCAGAACGGCGAGATCGAGGGCACCGGACTGCGGCGCTGGCCGGACGGGAGCTCCTACAGCGGACAGTTCCAGCGGGGCGAGATGCACGGCGAGGGCGTGTTCCTCTCGAGCTCGGGCGAGAAGTACGATGGCCAGTGGCGCGCGAACCAGCGCTGTGGCACAGGCGAGCTCATCTATGCTACAGGCGACGTGTTCATTGGCGAGTTCGCCAACCACAAGCCACACGGTCATGGGAGACTCGTGTTCGCGAGATCCGGTGACGCGTACGATGGCGAATGGCAGAACGGCGAGATGAATGGCGCCGGAGTGCTAGCTGACCGCAACGGAGACGCGCTGTACGAGGGCGGGTGGCTCGATGGACAACGAGAAGGCAGAGGCTGTGGAGTGTTGCTTCCTGTCGACGTCAGCGCCGGAGCGCTAGAAGCAGCAAAGCTCGTGCTGTACACGGGTGTCTGGAGAGCGAATCGTGCAGCTGGTGCGTGGTGCAGCATTCCTGGAGATGTGTGGCTTCGGATTTGGGCAGATCTCACCGTTGCCTTCTGTTATGCGAGTGAGCAAACAGAG
Organism: Globisporangium nodosum; assembly: GCA_023334105.1. NCBI lineage: Eukaryota > Oomycota > Peronosporomycetes > Pythiales > Pythiaceae > Globisporangium > Globisporangium nodosum. The sequence continues at coordinate 19,662 of JAASGA010000271.1, forward strand.
CGCGCGACGCGACTGGAAGTGAAGCTTGTGGAAACGAGAACTGGAATCAGCAGACCCAGTTCTGCTGCGACTGCCACTCCCGATGATCAGAGAGGTGACGAAGGCAACGAGAGATTGATTGAGCTCCCGCCGACTCTGTCCATCGACGACAAGAAGCTCCCGCATCTCGTCGTGCTGAGCGTGTACGATGTTCTCGACGATGCTGGTGCAGACTGTGCTGTCTCCACGACACCAGTCGTCGTGCTCGGAGAGTCTCGCCGGCAAGTCCGGCTGCGCGTGTTCGAAGGATCATACAACGCGAATGCAGTCGCAGATCAGTCCATGGTCGATGCCGACACAAACACGCTCGGAGATGGTCAAGCAGCCGAGAAGGCTCCAGCTTCGCCGAGGGGACAGTGGCAATTCGTTCTTCTCGACGAGCCTGTCGACAGCGAGAGCTGCACGATGGAGGACGCTGTCGCACCGGGGAAAGAGCTCGAGGAGCAAACACAAGTACCAGATCCCAGCACAGCGCCAACTGGCGAAGATGCTGTTGCTGCAAGGGAGACTTGTGTGGAGGAAGTCCTGGTCGAGAACGCCCGAGGCAAGGCGCGCATCCAACGGCTGGGGCTCCCTGCTGTGACGCTGCCAGGCACCTACCACATCATGTGCGAAAGCGTCTCACCTTCGGACTCGCTGCCTCCGGTGATCATCAGTCTCTCCATTGTGTGACAAACGATGTGCAGCCTCCTCCTCCTGCTCGCTAGCTTCCAGTTCACTGTACTGCAGGTAGAATGGCAAACGGGAGCTCGGTGACGAACGCCTCGCCATCTTCGATCTCGACAGACGAATCTTCGCTCGAGCGCGCCACACATCTGCACTTGAACGTGACCACCTGCCGATTCTTGGCGGGGACGGAGACTGATGCTGATGTGGGCCCCTTGCCTGTCTTACCTGACTTCGCAGGCGGCTTCGTCGCGGGTGTGGCTTCGATGCTTGGCGGCACTGTGTCGGCTGCAGGCATCGTCGCCTTGAACTTGATCGCGACAACTGTCATCCCCTTCTGCGCGACAGAACACCTGTGAGCTCAATGCTTTCACACTCTACTATGATACCGGCAACACGAATGAGCACTGTTCGACACACCGCTGCCACGCGGAACGTCGCTGTAGAAGCCTTGCCCGCTGCTGCAATCGCGTCGTCGTTCTCCTGGCGCCTCGCAGTTGCTCCTCGTGTCACGACCTCAAGCCGCCCTGAATGCTCCTCGATGTCAACAAGGTACGGAGACGACGTCGTGTTCTGGAGGAAGATGTTGGTCGGCAGCACCTGTGTCGCGTTCTATAGGAGTGGTAGACCCAGTCGCGTGTCAAGTGATGAGAAGGGTGAGAATGAGCGCAAGACGAGCTGCACATCCATGCAAAGAGTGAGAGAAGATTGGTTCGTACCGCTAGCGCTTGTTTGAACTCCAGTCGATCTGGCGCGATGAGGATCGGCTTTGGCGCTTTGTTGCCGTCTTTCTCCGGACTCGATCCGCCTTTCAGCGTCTCGGCTGCTGGCGGCAGCAACATGGAGTCGTCGTCGTCGAAAGCGCCTGGGAACTCGAACGAACCCGCATTCAGATGCAAGCGTTTGTCGGACGACTTCCTGCCTGGCTCCGTCTCGGGCATGTGCAGCGGGAACTTGAGCGCGAACGAGTCCGGGAGCACTCCCTTCGCACGCTTGAACGCCAGGATGTCCAGCGCCTCTTTCGAAAACGTGTCAAAGTGCTGCGCTACCTCCGTCCACTTGGCGTTCTCGAGCGAGACGTTCATCATGCGCCACTCGACTTTCTCGGACGAGTGGATGTCGTGACTGAACGGGAAGCCCACGTAGACCTTGAGCACGGAGTGGAAGAGCTGCTCGAACTCCTTGCGAAAGTCCTGGATCAGCTCGCTCAGCGACGCGTACTTAAGCTCTTTGAACATGAGCTTCTCGCTGCGACTCAGGCCGAGAGCGCCCCATTTTGCGTGCTGATGACGCACAGCGAGTACGATATGGCGATGCACCGATCCTCCTGCGACGGTCTTGAAGCTGATCGGGAAGCGCTCGAGCTCCGGTGCATTTGCTGTCAGGTAAGCGCCGAGAAAGACCGCTTCGAGGCACTGGATCGGCAGCACTTCGGTCACGATGTCTTTCGCCGTCGAGACGATGCTCTTGAAGCTGCGGTTCTTGTTCACGTCGAAGTAGAGTGTGCCCGTGTAGTTGTACCTGTCAAGGCAAAGTGCGCCCAAGCGAGCGTAGTATCTGTGCGTCAATCCACCATGCTCACTCACACAGTCGATGCAAACCGAGTGCCGTTGGGTTGATCGCCCTACTCGAGCGTGTTGATCACGTGCTGGATCGCGGCGAGCCGAGTCTTCATTGGCGTCTTGGCGCTGAACACTGGAAGCTTGATCGTCGGAGGCTAGAAACGAGCGAGAGGGTGGTGAGCACCACGACCATGACGGAGTGCGAGGGTTCTGTAGATGAACATCACGTACATTAGGTAGCGACTTGGAGCGCTTCACCTTCTCCCATGCCTCCTGGAGCTCCGCGCTCGTCAGCGCTGCCATCTTCTTCTCAGCGACAGGTTGTCTGGAGACTTCGCGACTATTGATAGTGTTCATGAAACACATCACGTTTCATGCATTATTCATGAAACAAGACCCATACACGCAATGGTACGTGTACTTGGCTCTCTCGTTCTCTCTCATCCTCGGGAAGAGAAGCTACAAAACTGTGTTCACATCGATTAGCGCATCATAAAGTTGATTGCGCCTTGCTTCTTGAGACGCGCCAGCACCGGGTTCTCCTCCTGCTCGGGTGGAGGAGCCGACTCGAGCTCCGATTTCAGGTGCGAGCGCCGGTGCCGGTAGTCGACTGCCGCGTCGTCGTCGTTGTCGTTGTCGCCGCCATCACCGAACACGGCACTGGAACCAGAGCTCACATTCGACAATCTGCTCTGGGAACGACGACTCCATCCGCTGCCAACAAGCGACGACTTTCTCTCCAGACTCGCATATCCGGCGCGAGTGGAGGAAGCTGCGCCAGCAGTGCTAAGTCGCGCGTCAACCTGTGTCAACTGGTTGTCGTCATCCGAGTCGAGCGCAGTCGAATTCTCCTCCTGGATCGGATCCGCCATCGCTTCGCTAAAGTGGTTGAACGACGCGCGATGCTGCAGCTTCCGTCGAGGGTCCAGCATCGGCTTCTTGAACGCTGGCGGAGGAGCGGTGTCGATCCCGCTCTCTTGGTTACCGCCGACAGTACTGCCGCCGGCGCTGCTGGTGCCACTTATGCTGCTGTTACTGTTGCTGCTGCTCGGCGTGGTAAACGCCGCGCTTGGGGTTTCGATCATCGAGTGCCGCGACGCCGAAGCGTTGCTCATCGGCTCTTTCTCTTGATACCACTGCAGCGCTGTCATGCTGTCCGACTTTGGTCGCGTCCTGTGCACCACGACATCGTGCACAGCCTCATTGCGCTGCTGCTGGAACGCAACACTCTCGGAGAACTGCTTCGAGCGTCTGCGATTGCGTCGGATCGTTCGCCGCCAGATCGCGGATCTCCCGTCCATGAGCTCATTGCGCTTGGTATCGTCCGGGAGCAGCCTCGCCATCAGCGGGATCAGCTGGCAGCACTCTTTCGAGCCAAACGCTCCCAGCAAGAACGCGCAGTACTCCGTGGTTGAGATCTCGTCGCGCCCGAAGTACTTGGTCTGCTCCTGGAACTCGCGAACGCGATCTTCGTCGTGGGCGACGAGGTCCCGAACCCGCTCGAGAATGCTCTTATGGAGCTTCTTCGCGGCTTTCGGGTCGGTCTCGGGGATGATCTCGACGTACTCTGTGCCCACATCCTCAAACTGCGAACCTTTTCTCGACAGCGGTGGGAACACATCACCAGCCTACACATCAAACGAGGTTAGGCACTCGCAGAGTACAGAAGACACGACTTTGCATCAGGCGCACCTCATACTCAGACGTGGAAGAGCTCCGAGATACCTGCGAGCGCACAGATTGCTGTTCGGTGTAGCTCGGAGTCTCCGGGATCGGGAAGCTCGGCTCTTTCTCGTCACTCGCCAGTTCGAACTGGGCCAGCGGTGTCGGGTCCGCGTCTTCGAGCTGATTGCTGGTGGCATCCGCAGCTTCTTCGGCGACTGCCTGCTCAGCGAAACGATGAAGAAACGTCAGGCATTGCTCGCCGCAACGGTAGTAAACACAGATCGAACCTTGATCTCAAAGAAGGAGTCGAACTCCAGGAACTCCCTCGCCTTGGCCAGGAAATTCGGGTCCGACGACACACCAGGGATCTCAAACACCTGCAAGATCGTGTTAGTCCTAGGTTGCCCAACGACGCAAGAATCGATCGCCAGGATCCAAACGCACCTGCTCGATGTACAGCGCGAGCTGCTGCTCTTTGACTTCCTGCTTGTGCTTCTTGCGCAGCCCGCCGAAGAGCGAGTCGCGCTTGCGCTCGCGCGGGAACAACAACTTCTTCATGAACGCTCCGTACGCGAGACGAAGATCACTGGAACGACATCACACACACACACACACACGAGTAAGAGAGCGTGTCAGTCCTCTCCCTCAACTCCCACTGCCTCCCTCCACGAACTCTGTCGTACTCGTCAAACGCCTGGAGCTGCGCGAACGTCTTCCACGCTTTCCACCGAATGCTGGGCTTCTCCATCGGACGCGCCGGCAACAGCAGCTGGCACGACAGCTCGAACTCCTGCGGGTCCCAGGAGAAGTACATCCACTCTTGTTCAGCAACTTCAGTTAAGCTCCACTTGACCATCCACATGTTCTGCACCTGCTCGCTCGTCGCCTCGTCCTGCAGACTCGCGCTCAGCACCGCCGCGAACTTCTGCGCATGGTTCTCGCTCGCGGGGATCGGCAGGCGCGCGAACTCGGTGATCGCGGCGTAGACGCCGAAGAACCACGCGTCTGTGGTGGCCTTGTCGCGGTCCTGGAGCTTCACCTTCTGCTCACAGCATTCGCGGGACAAGCCGTCATCCGCCTCGTCCCCTTCATGCTCAACTCGGGATATGACTAGCGCACCTTGCCGCCCGCGCGCTCGTGCACGATGAAGCCGTCGGGCAACTGCTCGAGCTGCGCGTCCCGCAGGTCAACGCGACCGAGCAGGCGCGTCATGTCCTGGTCCTCCTGCTCACAACAGCACACCTCTCAGCACGTCTACCTATCTCCTCCAAGCAAACGATAATAAGAACGCGCCCCACCTGCGCCGAGTACGCGAGCTGCTGCTGCTGCGGCTGCAGCGCCACGAGCACCTTGCGCGGCGGCGCGGCGAAGAGCGCGCGGCCGCCGCCGGTCGACGCGTTCGAAGCACCGGCCGAGAGCAGCAGCAGCCCCTGCATCTGCTTCACCTTGCGCCGCTTCTTCTTCTGTGCCAGCGCGGGTGTCGTCGTCATAGCGGCGGCGGGCGGCAGAAGGCGGTGCTGGTACGCGGGAGGTGCTTGCAACGGAGGTGCTTCGAGGGACTCTGGAAGTATACTGAAAGCAAGTCGAAAAAACTGTGCTGAACCTCAACCAGTTGCAACGATTTCGAGAGGGACGCTGGGATGAACTCGTCTTGTTCTAAGGTCCTCGCGATGCTGTGCTCGTGCTTCATGCTTGCTGTCTGTGAGAATGAGAGGGTGAGAGGACGAACAAGGTTGTCCGCAGTTGTTGTGCTGTGAAACACGAGCGAAGCAGGCAGACACATAAGGAGAGTGCCGACACGCCTCGACTCACGCCATCTCGAACTCCAGGATCCTTCAGCTTCGCGACTTTGGCCGACATGGCGTGCTTCGCTCTCGGTCTAGGGTCGGTCAGCACCTCTGTTGAATGATTCCTTGATGTCGCCACGGCAAGAGCCACGACAGTTTGTGTCGTGCGTTGGCAAGCACTAACAGCAGGAGGTGTCTGACTGCCGAACTGGAGCTTCATCGTTGTGGACTTCATGAGCTCCAGCAACTTAAACCCACTCATGTGGGAGAGATCGAGAGATGTCGCGAACGGTACGTACGATGTTGAAACCTGTCTCGTTCCGAATCGAAACACCGACTGCATCTGCTGGGAG
>JAASGA010000272.1:0-25704 GCA_023334105.1 Globisporangium nodosum
GAACTTCTCGACCGGGAACAGCGCCGCGAGCGTGTAGTACGTCGCCTCCGTGAACGAGTTGCCGAAGCCGATCATGCCGAAGCAGATGAGCACCAGCCTAGCGCCGGTCCGCTGGCCCTTGTTGATTTTCTTCTCGTTGAGGCCTTCGTCGCTCGAGAACTCGATCGCCGAGAAGACCATGATGAGGATCGCCATGACGATGAAGATGGTGTAGCCAATGTACACGCGCTTGGTCATCGAGATCTTCTTGTCGAGGCCGAAGAACATCTGGATGAACTGGCCGCCGAACATCGGCCACGCCGTGACGAGCGTCGTGAGGAACGAGAAGTCGAGGCCCGAGTCCTTGAACTCAACCGCGTAGAAGTCCTGCGCCGACAGGCACGAGTAGTACGCCCAGAGCACCGACGCGTTCAGGAACATGAGCGAGTAGTAGATGAACTTCTCGCGCTTCTGGAGGTCCTCCCAGATCTCCTGCGGGATGCCATCGCGGCCGGTCTCGAGGGTCGACTCCTCCTGGACGATGAGCTTGTCGGTCTTGTTCGGCGAGTGCATCGCTGACTTGGTGTTCCTGTGGTTCCTTGGTCCCGACGCGGCTTCCGTCCGAGGCTGCAGATTGCAGAATGAGCGACTCGAGCGACTTGCTCGCAGCGGCGAGAGAGGCCAACGGCGGCAGGCAGCAGCGAAGTCGCGAGTCGTGACCTGGTGGCTTCCTGGCCACCAGGTCACGTCGTCGGTCAGGACGTTGATGTTGCGGGATCAGGACCTTGCACACACAACATCTGCCCCTCATCTCGCAATGTGTGTGATGGGGATGCACTGACTCTCGCAGGAAGAGCGAGAGAGAGTGAGAAGAAGAGCCCGTCGTCGTCGTCGTCGTCGTCGTCGCCTGCCGCTTGCAAACCGAGGTTGTCGTGAAGGGGATTCCGAAGCGAGAGCTTCCGAGCGGCGGTGGCTTTGAGAGCGAAGCGATCAGGACCTTTGCTACTGCAGGCTTCGCTCGCTCGCCAAGGCAATACAGACAGAAAGATAGCAGCTCTCGATAGCTTTGCGCGGCGGTGGCTTCGCAGCGAGTGGATCGTCGCGAGCGAGAGGTTGACATGCCACTCCTCGCGGACGCATCCTCCTTAAGTCGCTTTCGCATTCACAGCCAGTCATTCATTCACGCCGCCGTCACTCGGAAGCAAAGGCTTGGGGCTCGCTCGCCTTGCAGGGTTGCAGGTCGCGCTCTCTCTGACAGACTCTCCAGCCTCTTGAGAGACCTCAGAGCTCCAAACTCCGAGAAGCGCCCGTGTTGCGGTTCTTTTTTCCGAGTTGCTCGCTCGGAGAGGAGTGGGAGCGCCGCGACACGCTCTCAACGAAGCCGCGCGCCATGTGGTGGTGAGCGTCACAGAGCGCGGGCGGGTGTGGACTCGGTCGGTGCCGCCCGATCCGCTCGAGCTGCCCGATCGCCCCCTCGCTTCATGTCTTCGCAGTCGTCGACAACTGCAAGACGCGCTCACGCGTGAGAGCTGCTGCTGTCGGCCCGGAGATCCAAGCTCGGCACCGTCATGGCTTCCGCGCGTCTCGAGGCAACCAGTCGGCCATCTCGGATGCGGGGCGCGCCAGAGAGCACTGCATAACGGCGCGGTAAGCTGTGGTGCTGCTGGTCACGCAACCCGCAACATCGGGATCGGCGGTTTGCACATGTGTGTGTGTGTGTGTAAGAGCGAGAGAGCGGATCAGCCACCAGCCGCACGGCCGGGGCGGGCTATCGATCGAGACAGCAGAGCCGCGTGACAAAATGCGCCGCAAAGTCTCGAGACCTTCTTCGACCTGCGTGCGCTGCAAAGATCTCGAGAAGAGCTCGCTGCTCCCCAACGACGTCGAATGAGCATGGCCAGCTGATGACATACCGCTCGCCCGCCTCTCGTCGGCTCCTCCCCCTCGCTTTACAGTATGAATGAATGCAAGCAGCTCGGCGTCTCGAACGAGCGAGAGATCTAGGGCTCTTGAGGCTCTTGAGACTCGCAACTTGCGAGTTCGAGCTGGGGCTGCATAACACGACCGCCGCTGCACACTCGTCGACACCGCCAGCAGCCGCAACAAACAGCAACAACAGCAGCAAAGAGAGGACGCGCCGCCGCGGCTTTGGCGCGCGTATGTCGGGTGAAGAAGACGGCTGCCGACGAATCGCTCGCTCGCACTCATTTGCTCGAGTCAAGCTTGTGCGTGTGCGCCGTGCGCGCTCCCACTCCCTCACCCGAACCTTCACTTTGGATGGGATCCCTGTGTCGCCAATGGTGACGCGCCGACGCGCGAAGCGTCACGCGAGGAGGATGCTCAAGCTCGCGGTCGTCCGCGCCATCCATTCCGCTCGTCCAGCCCTCGCCGACTTCTCTGGTTCGCACCGCTGGAACTGCTCAACTTGCTTCGCCGCGTGACAAGGTCGCCGCAAGCTGCCGCCGCAAGCCACTGCTCGCCTTCTGTCGGTTCGTTACCGTGGTTCGTATCTGGCGTGCCGTACGCACCAGGTTCGCAGTCGTTGCTCGATGCACTTCTGGTCGTGCTTGGTCTTGTGGAACACAGGAGCTTCCACACGATGCCGCGGCGAAGCTCTCGTTTGTGAACCGCAGCAGTCGCGTGCTGATCCTGTGTCATCGCGACGACATCGCTGGCGCGCCGTTCTCCTCTGCATGCATGTGCACGCGCTCGAATGTGAGCACACACACCAGCGCCCTGGATCTCGAACGTGACGCGCAGCTTCGTCCCCACATTCCTTTCGAACTGGTGGCTACCGCTTTTGCGGCGGAATCGAACTCCGCTCATGAGCTGCCGATCTACCACTGCTGGACCCACCAAGGAGTGCTGTCCGCTTGTCTAGAGTACCCTGTGTTACGTTTAGACTACGAGGTAGCAGGGTCGGGTGAGCCCCATAGGCCGCAGCTGTGCGGGATGGCTAGAGCATGAGATGACCAGACTGGGATGGCTTGGAGGATCCTTGTGCAGGAGCTGCTATTCTACACCTGATTTCTGTATGTGTCATTCCCCTTGGCAGTGCACAAACCGCAATTCTCACCCAAGGTTTGCACTCCGCGTAACCCGATCTTTGCTGCCAATTACGCCTTGTAACCCTCATGCGACCTCGAGAGCTACTCGCGGCGCTCGCGCTGCTGCTGGCAGCGGCGACAGCCTCCGTCACCAGCGCCGCCGAGTGTAGCGCCGATGACGTGTTGTGGCTCTGGAGCGGCGCGCTGTCGTCGCACTCGCTGGCGGTGCGCGTGGGGCTGCGCGCGGGTCACGCGTGCGCCACGAACGCGCTCGTGCTGCGCGCGACGCCAGAGCTGCGAGCGGACGAGAAGCCGCACGCCGCCGTCGCCGTCTGCCACCAAGCAAGCGCGGCAGCCACCGTCGTCAGCTGCGACCTGCAGGAGGCGCTGCACGCCGACCGCGCGTACCGCTACGAGCTGGTGCTGACGCGCGACGACGAGGCGGTGGTGCGCGCCGGTCGCTTCCGCACGCCGAGCGACGCCGGTCGCGCGCTCAGCTTCCGCGTCGCGTTCTCTTCGTGCGCGGACGAAGCGTCCGACCCGCAGGTGTTCCAGGCCATCGCGCAGCACGACCCGCTCTTCTTCCTGCACATGGGCGACCTGCACTACCACAACCTCGCGCAGAACGACGTGGCGCTCTTCCGGGCAGCGTACCACTCGATATTCGCGTCGCCCGCCGGCCGCGCGATGCTCGCGATGGACGTGCCGTTCGCGTACATGTGGGACGACCACGACTTCGGGCCGGACAACAGCGACCGCACAGCGCCCGGTCGCGACGCGGCGCTGCAGGCGTACCGCGAGTTCGTGCCGCACTACGAGCTGCAGGGCGACGGCGCGGTCTTCCAGGCGTTCACGATCGGCCGCGTGCGCTTCCTGCTCACAGACCTGCGCTCGGAGCGCACGCCGAACCTCGCGCCGGCCGCGCCGTCCAAGACCGTGCTCGGCGCGAAGCAGAAGCAGTGGTTCAAGGAGGAGCTCGTGCGCGCGACGGCGGACCCGGACGTGGCGCTCATCGCGTGGGTCAGCACCATGCCGTGGCTCGACGACGAGCGCAAGTGGGGCCACTTCGCGCACGAGCAGCGCGAGCTCGTGAACTACATGCGCGCGCACAACCTCAACACGTGGGTGCCCATCGTCGTGCTCAGCGGCGACGCGCACATGCTCGCGGTCGACGACGGGTCGCACAGCCCCGGGAACCTCACGACGCTGCACGCGGCGGCGCTCGGGCGCCCCGGCTCGCTCAAGGGCGGGCCGTACAGCCACGGCGCGTTCCCGGGCTCGGGCCAGTACGGCGTGCTCGACTTCACGGACGACGGCACGCGTGTGTGCGTGTACTACCGCGGCATGAGCGTCGCCGGCGGCCAGCTGCTCGAGTACGACACGTGCCACCCGGAGCGCACGCCGGCGCGCGCGTCGTACTTCCCGCCGCCGATCCCCGTGCGCGTGCTGCAGCGCGCGTGGAAGAAGACAAAGAAGCGCGTTCTCCCGGCGGCCGCCGTGGTTGCCACGGGCGTCGTGGTGCTGGCAGTCTGGTACAAGACGCGAGTAGGAGCGACGCGCGCGAAGAAGGAAGACTAGGAGCGACCGCCGGAGAGCTACAGTGCAGTTGGTGGTTAGTGTACGGGAGGGAGCGCAGGTGGGAGCGTTGGGGCTGAATCGACAGGATGCATAGGCTACGCCGTCGCAGATGCGGCTGGCGCGACCGACTCGTGCAGGAACGGCGAGATGCCGAGCTGGTGCATGAGCGGCTCGAAGCCGATCGCGAACTCGACGTACTGGAGCGAGCAGCGCGGCGAGAAGCTGTAGCAGATCATCGCGTCGAACGGCAGGTGCACGTGGCGCTCGGTCGACGTCGCTGCTGCTGCTGCTGCTGCTGCTGCTGCTGCTGGCGATGATGTCGGCGTTGGCTCCGAGTCGCCAGCCAGCGTGTCAGCTTCACCAGCGAGTCCCGATAGAACTGGAGTCTCTGGAGCCATCGCCTCGCTCGCGCTGCTCCTCGCTGACAGCACCGACGTCTTGGCCACCACCTCGCGCACGTGCTTGGAGATGCGGTTCGTCGCAGTGAGGCGGAAGGTCACACGCTGGTCGCCGTCGGCGTACGGGATGTCCAGCGGCACGCTGTTCTCCCCGCCGCGCGGTCGGCTGTTGCTCGACGGGGCAGCAGCAGCTGACGACACGCCATCCGCGTCGCCGCGCTCCTCTTCCCTCTCGGGCGCCTCGCTGTCCGGGATCTTGCCGTACGACAGGAACACGCGCAGCGCGTACGATGACGTGTTGAGGAACACGCCCTCGCGCTGCTCGGGCAGCTCGTAGCGCGCGTCGTTCACGTGCACGACCGCGCGGAACGTCCAGTCGAGCGGCCGGAAGCTCAGCGGGTTGAACACGTACAGCAGGTACGAGTTGCTCACGAGCGCGTTCACGCAGAGTTCGTGCGCCTGCAGCCGGTAGCGCAGCGTGTTGTCGTCGACGTTGATCGTCATCCCAGAGAGGTCGTGCAGCTTCACCACGCTGTAGTCCCTCTCAGCTGCTGCAGCGGCGCCACCAACTCGTTCGTGGGCTACTGATGCAGTGGCTGCGGGTGCTGCTGCTGCACCTGCCAGCTCCATTGTGTTGAGATCGTCTTCAGCTTCATGGGCGACAGCTCCTGTCAGCGACACCACTGGCACGGGGGACAGCTCGAGCACGCTCGGCGGGGCGAGCGGGCGATAGATGAGCCCGTCGATGGACGCCCACACCTGCATCATGAGCGTCGAGCTGTCTGTGAACCGCAGCTTCCGCGTGCTGCTGTCTTCCTCATCGCCACTGCTGTCACCTTCGTCCTCCTCGTCTGCGAGCGCGAGCGTGCCGCGCAGCAGCGCGTTGGCGTCGAGCAGCACGGGCGCCGGGAAGACCGGGAAGAGCTCGCTCTCGAAGAGCAGCGAGCCGCGCAGACTCGCGACCGACGCGAGCAGCCCGAGGTGCTCGCGCAGCAGCGCGCGCGCTTCGTCCGGGGACACAGCGCCCACGAGCGCCGAGATCTCCTGCACCGACCGGTTGATGCGCAGCGAGAGCTCGAACATGCGCTCGCAGCGGCTGTACACGGCCGCGCGCTCTCTCGAGCAGGGCAGCGCGCGCGCGGAGCGCAGCGTCAGCAGGCGCGTCTCGCCGCGGCCGTTCATGAGGTACACGCGCGCAGCGGCGCCGTCCACCACGCGGCGCGCCAGGTGTGCGCGCAGAGCGAAGCAGCGCCGCCACGCCGCCGGTCGGAAGCGCGGCGCGCCGAAGCGCGCGAGCACGCGGCTGCGCCACTCGGGCTCGCAGGCGCGCGCGCTCTCAGCGTCCAGCAGCGAGAGGCGCGCGAGCTCCGCCGTGGAGCAGAAGGGCGCCACGAGCTCCAGCGGCGGCGGTGCAGGTGGTGGTGTCGCTGCCATGCTTTGTGCTGTCAGAGGAATGTGAGGTGGTTTCGAGAATAATATCTTGGATTTTGTATGCTTTAGCAGTCGTGATGGATAGACACATGTGGGAATCTTTGATACAAATTGAAAGTGCAGAATGGCAAGTGAAGAAGGAGGCAGTGACTGAATGACATGGCTACACTTTTTGGACATTTCCACTGTACTACACCCAGATCTCCTCACTGTACTGGCCAGCCTACCAGTCTCCCGCACCTCCAGAATGGCGCCAGTGGCTCCGAGTGCTACAAGTGGATCTCGTCGTCGCGCATGTACACTCGGTTCGGGTTGCCTGCATCTCCCACAGCAGCAGCAGAGAAGACACCCGGGCCGACCGAGTACCCGAGCTCGTTGTCGTCCACCTCGTCGGCTTCGTCCTCGTCTTCGGTCACCGTCTGCGAGATGCGAGTCGCCGGGACGAGGTCGCACCACGTGAGCGCCTCGCTCGCCGCCTTCGTGGCGCTGTCCTCGCTGGCCGCCAGAGCGCCGGCGTCGCCGAACGGGTAGATCCGCTCGCTCGTGCAGTCGCTCTCGTCGCTTCCGTTGGCGTCTTCGTCGTCAGAGACCGGACCCAGTTCGCTCGCGTCCATCGGCAGATCAAAGTACCGGCGACTCGCGCGGCGTTGCGACGTCGGCACGCTGTTGGCGCGGCTCGGATTCTGCGGCGCTGGCGGCAGGTTCGGAGCGTTGCCGTGCCGCGATCGTCCTTCGGGGAGCGTCTGAGCGCGGCTGGCTCGGTGCTCGTCGCCCTGGCGCGAGTGTCGATACGCTGAGGACGATGAGGCGTCTCTGCTGTCGACGACGCTCTCAATCCAGCTGCTCGTGAACACTTTGCTCGGCCGCGTCGCGACGACACAGAGCCGGCAGATGCGCGTCTTCTTCTTGCTGGCCGGGTCGAGCTGCCAGTTGCGGCTGCAGCCGCTGCACACGGTCGCGGCGCACTTGCGGCAGTAGTGGTGCAGCCGCAGACTCGTGAGCCCGAGGCGCTGCGTGCACACGGCGCAGTGCGCGTCCTTGGGCGGCTTGGCGGCGTTGAACTGCTTCGTTCGCAGCATCGACATGCGCTGGATGCGCCGCGCCGCGAGCGTCGGCGCCACGCTCTCGAGGCTCCCGACGCGGCGCAGCGCGGTCGCGCGCTGGGTGCGCTCCGGCATGCTGCCTTTCATGTCCATCTCTACGATCGAGACGACGTGCAGCCACTCGGACGAGGCCTCCGCCTCGAGTACGACCGTGCCGGTCTGGTACATGCTCGCGCGCACGACGCTCGCGGCGGCCGCTTCCATCGGCGGGCACCAGGGGAGCTGCACCGAGTGCATCGAGTGCACCCAGCCGCGCCGCGTCGTGCCGCCGTTCCTGCTGCCGTTGTCGGTCGAGAAGACCTCCTCGCAGTCCAGCACGACGAAGTCGCGGCGGCGCGCGAGCGCGCCGGTCCACGCGAGCCACTTGACGCCGACGCGGCAGTCCGGCTCCGCGGAGATCGCGTGCATCTGACGGCAGGACGTCACGTCCGGGTTCAGGTGGCTGAAGCCCAGCTCGCTCTCGTAGCCGAACGTGTCGACGAACTCGTCGAGCGTCGCCTTGACCGCCGCGATGCCGATGTACCGCGGCTGCGCGCTCGCCCTGGGCTCGAGCCGGATGGACGTCGCGTCCTCGTACACCGCGACGCCGCTCTTGGACATGTGCAGGAAGCGGTAGCCCTCGATGTCCATGCTCCGCGCGCGGCGCGAGCCTGCCGCGAGCGCGCGGCTGCGCTCGACGCTGTTGATCATCTGGTTCGCGCGCCGCACGAGCGCGTGGCTGATCTGCACCGCCTTGCGCTGGAGCAGCAGGCGCGAGCTGCTCGAGAGCATCGAGTCGGTCGCGCTCGCGGTCGAGTGCAGCGACGGCTGCAGCTGCGAGCTACTGCTTCCGTTGGCAGTGGAGCTCGCATGGTGGCGGCTGTTCTCGAACTCGCTGATCTGCTGCCGAAGATGGTCCTTCGAGCCGCGCGGCGCTGCGTGCGACGCGCGGTCGAATCCGAGCCACGGCGCGCTGTCCAGGTGGATGCTGAGCTGCTCGCGCGTGCTGGACGAGGACCCTCGGTGGTGCTGCTGCTTGCGCCGGTGCTGCGAGCGTCGCTGGCCGTCGACCTCCTGGCAGTCGGTCATACGCTGTCGCGCCAGAAGCTTCGCCTCGGAGCCGCGCGGGGCGAGGACGAAGCCGTCGTTCTCGCGGGGGCGCAGGCGAAGCGGACTCATGCGGGTGGCGGTGCTGGTGCTGCTGGTGTCGTCGCCGGCCAGCTCTTCTCTTCTCGTCCAAGCCGCGAATCGCAGAGTGATCTCTCGAGAGGCGGTGGGTCGCATGATGCATGCGCTCGCGCGAACGGTGGTCCCATGGACGCTCGCTCGAAATGGCTGCGTGCGATCGACCGACCGACCAACCGACCGACGAGTGAGAGAGTCGGTGGGCATATGTAGAAAAGGTGGACGTCGCGCGCAGCGCATACTCCCCACAGTACACGTACGTTGTAAGAGAGTTCGCTCTGGTGTGTATGTAGAAGAAGTAGCCGCACGCCACGGAGCTTCCAGCGCCGCCTTCCTTCCTTCCTCGCAACTCTCTCGTTCGGACCATCCTGGGGGCAATGAACTATGTTGTCGTCAACTCGATGGTCCGTGGACAGGTCAAGAACGACAAGGAAGGTCTGCGGATCCAAGTACTGCAGCGTAGAAGATCGCGCGCGGCAGTCAGCGCGCCGTAAGGCGTGCGCATGGCAGGTGCCAGCAGTGCGTGTGAGCGATCGAGCGCGCGTGAGTTTGACGGCAGTAGAAACCGCGCGACTCGGCCGCGCTTGATACATCCGGAGAGCACATGGTCATCGAGGAAGGCGGGGCGCTGGTGCCCCCTGCACATGACTCGGTGTTGAGGGCTCGCGCAGAGAGCGAAGCTGGCGGCGAAGAGGGCCGGTCAGACCCGGCGCTTTCGGGGCGGAGTCGGCGCCGACGAAGCTGCTGCTCTCTTACGATCTCTCTCTCTCTCTCTCTCTCCTCCTCCTCCTCCTCCTCCTCCTTCTTGTGTGCCCCTCAACCCAAGCGTCCGATTTCACGCGTGCGCTCGAGCAGGACGCGCTCTCGTGGCGAACACTGACTCATGCCGAGTGGCTGTCCGCTACCTGCAAACCTCGGAAGGACAGAGCTTCCGACTGGAAGCGTATCCGCATGCGAGCTTGGCTCTGCTCTGGTCAACACTTCATACAGTAGTGAAGAGTGTGAAGTTTGTCACGCTCGTCTTGCCCACCACGTTGCTGGAGCTCCTCCAGCACTTGCATACCAGACAGAGGATGAAGCACACAAGACGATCGCGTTTCAGGGTTCGTGGTGTTGCTTAGCGCTCGCTGGAGCCGGTCGCCGGGAGTCGTAGCTGGAGCTATCACGCGTATGGCGACGGGCAGTTGGGCACCGAGTCGAACAGGTGATACACGCTTTCGGCCGAGCGGCCGTCGCGCGTGTAGCAGTTGATCTCGCCGAAGCGCGAGTAGCTCCAGCTCGAGTCGAAGGTGTACTGGCGCACGTCCCATTGGCAATTGCACTCCCGACCGAAGATGTTGGTGTACGTCCGGAGGAACACGTTGTACCAGACGTGGTCGACGTCGTAGTGCATCCACGAGCACGCGTGCTGGATGGCGCCCCAGTTTTCGTTGTCGAATGTGTGGCACTTGTTGTACGTGAACCCCTGGAGGGTGACATTGCCCTGAGGCGCGACCGCGAGCGACTGCGGAGCCGCAGGTTCTTGAGCGGCGGCGATAGCGGCAGATCCAGCGACAGCGAGAGCGCCACACACGAGCGCCTGCGAGACGGAAACCATGATGAAGACTTGGAAGACTTGAGAGCTGCTGGGGAGACTTGGTCGGGACGGAGCGAAAGCGGAAGTGAGCGAGCGAGTGCGAGATGCGCGCACGAGCGACTCAAATTTGAGCCTCGAGGGAGCGAGGAGGTTGCGCTATCGCTGCGCCGAAGCCCTTCACAGCTCCTTCCTGTGAATGCATCGTCGCTGCAGGGCTCTCAAACTCGATGCCATCGCGCGGGAACGCCGCAACTTCATGCTGCTTCTTCGTTGAGGTGTACTCCACTCGGTTCTCTCACCAGCGTTCTATGCTGATGAAACACGAGTTCGAGTCTTCTAGAAGGACGAGTCGCTCTCACCGCAGATCGTCTGGGTGTATGGTTCTCGTCGAGAACCACAGCTGCAACGTAATGGAACTCTTGACGAGAAATCAACACGGGCAGCCAGAGTTGCTCGATCTCGACGTTCATGATCACTTGCGACAGTGTGTCAACACCGTAAGGGCCACCGTTGCTGGTTTGGTGAAAGAAGCGAGGACTTTGCGACAGCGCAACAACTTCGTGTTCGTCGGATGGCCCAACCGCTTTTCCTCAAGACGCCATGATGTTCATCAGTGCCCTGCACACTGCCGATTCGCTTCCAGACTCCGGCCAAGTGTATGCACGTTTGATCACATCGCAGGCGCTGCTGATGCGTGCTGTGTGAGAGATCGAGGATTCTACTTCGAGTAATCCTTCGTCTTGGCGGAAGGTGTTCAAGTTGTTGGATCAGGTTCCGGGTTAGTAGGGCCAGGTCGGAGTGCCAGGCGACGAAGACATCGCTTCGATAGAGCCCGCTTCGATGGAGCGTGTAGATAGCAGAGAGCTCACCACTTCGTCGGTGACCAGAATGACTGGTTGACCGACCAGGTTGACCTTGATCCGAGATCAAGTCCTCCCTATCAAGATTCGCATCCACCAAGCCATTTTCGTAGTGGGCATGGAGTTCACGCTTGCTTCATGACCTTGACTGCGTCGAGGGCGGTCTGTTGGTCACCAGATGCAAATCTTCGCGTTCGATGAGAGTCGCTTGTGCATCTTGCGCCAACTCATCACTCGCAGCCCTGAATCACGTAAAACATGCTGCCTTCATCTACTTTGAAGTTCAAACGCGACCAAACGAATCCGCAACCTCGCCGACCAGCGCCCGAGCCTTCTCTCCCAGTCTTGCCAGTTCTCCTTCTTTGAGACGATCGTCGGTACTGCACGAGGTTATCCACCACTCGATACACGCACTCCACTCGCACTCCCGCTCGGCCCCGATCAAGTTGCCCGCTATATCATCTTGATGTCCGTCTCGTAAACGCTCTTAGTGCTCGACATCCTCCTCCACGTCGTCCTTTCCGAACCATCGTGCACCTGGAGCTCCCATCGAAAGGAACCCAAGCAGATGAACGGAGCTCAAGCATGTGAACGGGTCTCAAATGCTCGGTTCATGCACAGGAGCTGACCAGTATCCAATTGGATCAGAACGACTCAGTTCTGAGTACTCTACTGACTCCCGAACTCGCTGATAATTGATCATGCAGGAGGAGGACGCGAAGCTGCGCCGTGCTGTCACCGGCGGCGGCGGCGCGTGGCGCATCCCAGTGGGCGCCCACAGCGTCGTGCTCGTGGACGACGCCAAGGCGCTCAAGCTCGCAGTGCACAAGGTGGCGCTCTCATGACTATCACTTGACTGCGACCGCGCCAGCTGATAACATCCTGTTCTTCCGGTGCTGCGCAGGAGATCGAGCAGCTCGGCTGCGGCTTCTTCCAGCGCCGCACGGTTGCGTGCGTCGACTCGGCCATTGGCAGCTCACGTATCGACATGTGCTAAGTACTGACTGACTGACTGCTGATCTTAACCGGCAGGATCCTGGGACTTGGGAACGTCGCGGACGCCGTCGAGATCCTCGCGATTGGCTACATCCTCACGGTGTACGAGAGCGCGGAGGGCAAGATCTCGCCGTGGGAGTCGAGTGCGTTCGTTCACTACGGGTGGATACTCCCAACACCCATAGGAACCCAAAGCACTGACGGGCGATGATGCGGACAGGCTTCCTGACTGCCGCCGTGTTCGCCGGAATGCTCGTGGGCGGGATCTTCGGAGGCATGCTGGGAGACATTTACGGCCGCAAGCCCGTGCTGCTCACGACGCTCGCGGTCAACGCCAGCTCGGCGTTCCTCTCGGCATTCTCCACGTCCATCTACTGGCTCATCCTCTTCCGCACGCTCGCGGGCGTCGGCGTGGGCGGCGTCGTGTCGTCGCTCTTCGCGCTCTGCCTCGAGCACGTGCCCGTGGCTGCACGTGGACGATACGTGACGATCCTGTGCTCGTTCTGGATGGTCGGCTCGGTGCTGACAGCGGGCACGGCATGGATCATGCTGGGCAACGACACGAACGGCACGCGGATCCTCGACATCTCGTGGCGCTGGTTCGCCGCTGTCGTCGGCCTCCCGTCGCTGCTCTGCTTCTTCCTGGTGCTGTGGTATGTGCCCGAGAGTCCGCACTTCCTCGCGAGCCAGGGCAAAGCCCACGCGGTGACCGACGTGCTGCAGTACGTGCACCGCATCCAGGGCAGCTCGCGCCAGGTCGAGTTCAAGTTCTCGGACCCAGATGCGCGCGAGCTCGCATCGCAGAAGCGAGGACGCGGCAGCGGCCAGCAGCTGAGTGAACCTGGGGGCATGGCGCGCACGCTGTTCGATCCCGACCGCATCCGAGGCATCGGTCGCCTGTTCCACCGCCCGCAGCTCTTCAGCACGCTGCTGCTCATGTTCTGCGCCTACTGCCTCAGCTTCGGGTCGTACGGACTCTCGACGTGGATCGCAAAGCTGTTCCAGGCGGTGGGGCTCGTGAACCCGTTCGCGAATGCGTTCCTCTTTGCTGGCGCGAACCTTCCCGGGAATGTTATCAGGTACGCTTGAACTTGCTGACTCGTGGTCCGATCTTGTCGAGTTCACCGCTGATGGTTGATGCATACATGTGTGAGCAGCTTGTACCTGATTGACATCGTCGGACGCAAGCAGCTGCTATCGGCGGCGTTCTTCTCGGCGGCGACATGCACGCTGCTCTTCGCGTTCGAAGTGGAAGGGTCGTCGACGGTCGTCGTGCTCGTCTCCTGTCTCTTCAACGCGTGCACAACTGCTGCGTGGAATGCGGTACGAGAGATACTGTGTGCATGACTTGTCTGACGGCGCTCCTTGATCGGTATTGGAGTTGGGACTGACGCGGAGGTTGTGGTTGACCAGTTCGGCGTGCTCTCGGCCGAGAGCTTCCCGCTCGAAGTGCGCACGACCGGCATCTCGATGGTGAACTGCTCGGGGCGCATCGGCGCGATCTGCGCGCAG
The DNA here is from genome assembly GCA_023334105.1 of Globisporangium nodosum. Classification (NCBI taxonomy): domain Eukaryota; phylum Oomycota; class Peronosporomycetes; order Pythiales; family Pythiaceae; genus Globisporangium; species Globisporangium nodosum. Next base: position 13,645 of record JAASGA010000272.1, read on the forward strand.
TTCGTCAACGGGTTCCTCGTTGGTCCGCCTCCACACATCGAGGCGCTGCTGCTTGTGGTGACGAGCGTTATGGCGGTTGGAGGGATCGCGTCGCGCCACGTGCAGAGCGCAGGCGGCAGTGGAGACGATGCGAATCATCCTCGCTCGCCAACTGGAACGACGAACGGGAGATCGAACAGCCACACTCGGTTGGTCGACGAGGATGACGAGGACGGTAAGATCAGAATCGAGATGGCGATGACTCGAGTCGGCGAAGAAGGTCTCGAGGACGACCAACTAGAAGCTGAAGATGGCGGCGAGGATCTCAACAGCGTGGATGTCTCGAGCGACCACGAGAAAGAGACGCACCGCTGTCTCCCCAAGAGCGAGCGCTAGAAATGGGATTCGTGTCATCAGGAGCAGAGTTCGGATGGTTCTGCAGCCGCAGATGCCTGATCGAGAGCTTTTGACAACACAGCCAAGGAATGTTTCATAGCACAACTTTGTTCCGGGGTCTCGTGGTGTGGGGGCTTGTAAGAGCTGTAGCAACGTGTTTGCACGCAGCCACAGTTCAAGCCAAGGTCGAACAAAGCCTGTCCAATGGACAGTGTTCAGCGAGAGAATCAAAATTTAGGTGCTTCAAATGATCAGATAGTGTTCCAGTTCACGTTCACGTCGGGTTCGAGTGTCTGTAGACACAGTTAAATGCAAGTGTCGAATATCCCGGTCGACTCGCGGGCATGGGGTTGGACATTTCAAAAAGTGGAGACTAATTTTTGAAACAAGGTCCAGTTCGACAATCATGGTATTCCTGCTCGAAGACGTCGACGATGACGGCGCTGCCAGCGTCGACGCGCTCTTCGCGATGCTCGATGGCTACTGCTGCAACTCCTCCTTGATCCAAGATCCTCTGAGCGCCCGGAGATCCGGCAGCACGGCAGCGGGCAGCGACGAAGGCGACACTGTCGAACAGTTTCTGACGCTGGACGAGCTGATCACCGACGACTTCGACGTTGCGTCCGAGTGCGAGGCTCCGGCTGCGATTCCAGCTCCGAACGACGAGACCGAACAGACTGTTGGCACTTCTGAAGCACCGCCCACTCCAGTGAGCCACGCTCAGAGCAGCAGACGCAGAAGCACCAAAAAGCGCTCGTGGGACCCGAACAAGGCGCGCAAGGAGAAGAGGGCGGAGCGCCAGTACCTCCGGCAGCAAGTCGCGGAACTAGAAGCGCAGCTGACCGGCATTCGAGCAGAGAAGCTGCGAGACGAGCGGGTGCATCAGACTCTCCCTCAGTGTCAACCGAGGGGGGCAGAGCTACGCTACGCAGGAAGTCGGCATGGTCCATGGCACGACATGGCGAAGATGGAGATACGCGCGAGGAAGAGGGCGGAGCAGGAGAACATCCGGATGAAGCTCGTGCTGGAGAACCAGATCCAGGTCGCAAACAGCCTGCAGGCGCTCATCAGCGCGACGGTGTCAGCGCAGGTGTGTATGAGTGTGTATGCGTGTGTGAGATCGGCGTGCTTCGTGCTGAGATGTGCGTTCGGTGCGACAGGAGATCCGGAGAACGCTCGAAGCTGGCGCTGACAGCCAGCGCTTTACTGTCGGCCGCCTCCACTGCGAGATGTTTCTCGATCTGCTGGCAGACACTGACAAGTCGTACGACGAGGTGGACAGTGTGCTTGGAGCCAGCGGCTTGGCTTTGGACGCCGAGAACCCTCACCTGAGCTCTCGGGTGCACTGCAATGGCGCTGATGGTCTGCTGCTAGAGGTTGTCGCGAGCCAGCCCCTGCCATTCGACCTTCGGACAGCGAGTGGCGCAGTGTGGCACTACTTCACCAAGTCCAAGCACACCGTCCCAGATCGGGTCTACAACGACGGACTTCCGAAGGTGCGAAGCTCATTCGAGTGGGCACAAGGGTCGAAGGTGAACTCACCTGCGCTTCACGTTGCTCACCAGATCCTGGACAGCACAGCAGACATGAGCGTCGAGTTCTACAATTGGCTGCCGCGCTTGAGCGGCACGCAGGCGAACTTTGGCGTCAAACAAGTGCTTCGGCGGTTCGAGGAGAGCGAGCGCGTCGTGTTCGTGTGGCGCGCGCTCATCGATCTCGTCGAATTCGCGAGCGCCCCAGTGTCCGGCGTCCGATTCCTCGAGAAGGGGTACATTGTCGTGTCGAGATCAACGACATCACCACCCCCACCACCGCTGCCCAGCAAGTGTTCGGGTTCCGAATCGGTGCTGCGCTCGTGCTACATTATCACCCCGCTCTTCTCCGGTGGCGACTGGACCGACACGAGCCACCCGAGCGTCGGCACCGTCACCAAGTTCGTGCTCCATGCGACAGCGGCAGGGGTCTCTCGCTTCCACCGGATGGTCGAGAGCGTGCTCATCCACGGATCGAAGCAGCTCGATTGAACCGGCGGTGTTGTTGCGGCGCTTGGCCACCTCACTCGCATGGTTCTTCACCAAGTGAGCGTTCTCGATTCAAAGGCGCATATACCCACACATACACACACACGCTTCATCAACACGGCGGACATGCATCACCACCGACCTCGGCTTCAGCTGCAGTACTGGTCAAGAAACGCGAACTTGGATGCGACAGCGTCGACCGGGAGGCGCAGCTGCTGCGCCAGCGCTTCGACGCGCGCTCGATTCGAGCTCTGCTGAATGAGCGGGCCGTCCTCGCTACCTGCAGCAGTGGGCGACAGCAGCGTGTCTGCGTGAGTGTGGCACCACGTGCGCACTTGGCTCGCCATGTGCTCGAGCTCTTTGAGCGTCTTGATGGTGTTGTCCGGCGACGATGCCGACCCGCTTTCTCGCGCGCTCGCCACGAGTGTCGCGTGCGGTGAGTAGTTTTCTTTGATGAACGCGTGCTCGAGCAGCGTGGCCGCCGGCGGGCGGAACATCGGGTTCTTCTGCAGACACTGGTCGATGAAGTCGCAGAGCGCCGGCGAGAAGTCGTCGCCGTAGTCCGAGAGCCGCGGCGACGGCTGTTCCTGCACAGCGTGCACGACGCCCCAGTATCCATCTTTCGACGGCACCGGTAGCTTCCCGACCGCGAGCGCCATGATCGCGAGCCCGAACGACCAAATGTCGGACGGATACGAGTACATGCCGCCGCTGATCCGTTCGGGCGCCATGTATCTGCATCGTTCGAGCAGTCCGCGTTAGCTGGCAGGTCAAGCGAGTGACAGGTAGGTACGACAGCCAGAGACATCGGTCGTACAAGAGCGTGCCGGTGAACGTCGTCGCCTTCGCGAGAGTGCTCTCCAAGTCCCGCGAGATGCCAAAGTCCGAGATCTGTGGCAGTGGTAGTGTCAGGCGAGCATCGGCCCTCCCAGTACGAATCCTCGATTTAGTGAGTGCTATGTGGAAGCTCACCTTGACCTGTCCTTGGCTGTTGATGAGCATGTTGCTGAGCTTGATGTCTCGGTGCAGCTGGTGGTGCTCGTGCAGGAATGCGAGACCCTTGAGCACGCAGTACGCCATGTTCGCGAGCTCTCGCTCGCTCACGCGCCGTCCGGACTGTAGGTAGTCTTCGAGCGACCCGTGGTCCATGAACTCGAGCACGATCGACACCGAGCCGATCTCCGGGTTCGTGTACGCGTCGTAGAAGACCACGAGCTCGTCGCACGCCGCGCGGCTCGCCGTGTCGTTGATCTCGACAAAGTTCACGTACAGCGACTTGAGCTCGCGCACCATCTGGTGGCGCTTCTTCTGGTCGAAGACGCGGATGACCTTGACGGCCAGGAGCTTGAACGTCGGCATGTAGAGCGCCTTGTAGACTTTCCCGCCGGCGCCGTGTCCGAGCTCGTTCAGGATCACGAGGTAGTCCCGCGTGCCCATGGCGGCTTTCTTGGCGGCGTGCTGGTTCGGGAATGGCACAGTCGCGATCCCGCGCGTCTACTCACAGAGAAAGAGAGAGAGCGTCAGACCAAGAGATAAAGAGAGTGAGAGTGATAGAGAGAGAGAAGAAGAAGAAGAAGACGAAGATGACGGAGCAGCGCACGTTGATCTCGAAGCCCTGCGTCTGCAGCCGTCCTTCCGCGGAGAAGTCGAACGACGCCTCGACGGACCGCTCCTCGTTCTTCACTTGCAGGATGTCGAGGTCGAGTCCGCCGAGCGCCTGGCGGATCGACCGCAGGTCGGTGCGGCCGCCAGGACGCGTCTCCTGCCGCTGCGGCCACGCAGCGCCGTCGCCACTGTCGACTGCGTTCGCTGTCGGGACCAGCAGCGCGTTCTCCTTCACGTCGATGCGCAGCTGGCTTGGCGCGAAGAGGACGCTCTTGCTGCGCTTCGGCTGCTCGCTCTGAGACGCCGCCACCACAGCAGCAGCAGCAATAGCCGTGCTGCCGATTCCTATAGTCGAAGGCGCGTCCTGCGCCGCTGCAACCGAAGGCTTCGGGGACAGCAGCAGTCCGGGCATCGCCGACCGCCGCCGGTTGACGCGTCCTTTCGTCTCGTCCACCTGCCCGTGCATGATCCGCGAGCGCAGCGCCGTCACGGGCGAGAAGCTCTGCTGCTCCGGCCCCGCCGGCGCTGCGTTCACATTCACGCGGAGGTTGACACCCAAGCGACGCGCGGAGCTCGGCTGCTGCATCTGCTGCTGGCCGCTCTCCCCGTCCAGCATCACGTTCCTGGCCGGCGCGAGCACGTTCGCCTTCGACGCCGACGCCGCGCCGCTGCTGCTGCCTGCAGCCGCGTCTGGCTGCTCGGCGCGGAGCTTCTGGATCTCGCGCTGCAGTTTCTTCCTGCTGCCGCGCGCGACGCCGCCGCAGTGCGTCTCGAAGAGCTCGTCCGCGCGTCCGGAGAGCAGCAGCGCGCCGTCTACTGCGAGCGCCGCCGCCGTCGGCGCGAAGAGCTCCAGGTCGAGCGTGCGCAGCCACTCGCCGACCTGCTGCACGGTCCAGCCCGCCGCTCCCTGTTGCACGTCAGGCGCGTGTTGACTCGCAAGTTGGGTCTCCGAGCCCTGGGGGAGGAGAACGCTCTGGCGCTGGTGGAAGCGCAGCTTGCCCTTGCGGTGCCAGTGCGCGTCGCATGGCTCGCAGTACGCGAGGCCACAGTCCTCGCACTCGACGCGCGCAGGCAGCTGCTCGCACTCGTCGCAGGTGACGCCGTCGCTGTCAGCAGCAGCAGGAGCAGCAGTAGCAGTAGCGAGGAGGTCCATGACCGTCTTTCAGAAGGAGCTTTTCGAAGTGGTCGCGATCTTCGGGTACTCGTACTTTAGAAGGAAGACACTGTTTCATCGGAGGCCTTCACCTCGCATTGAAGTGGTCTCTGCTGCTGGGTGACCACGATGACTCGAGACGCTTTCGATGGCTCAAGCAAGCAAGAGAGGCAGGAAGAGCAGGAGGAGCTACGGAGATAGTGTGTACATGTACGCGACAGGTTAAATAACAAGATCGACGGAGATCAGAACTCACAGATCGTCGCGGCTCCAATGAGCTCCTGCAGCAGCTCCACATCCTGGTCCTGTAAAGCCACAGGACGCGCGAACGGCTCGAACTTCGCGGCGGTCTCTGGACGAGACTGGTCTTCGGCTTCGACGCTAGCGAAGCCGTCGAGGAGCTCTCCCGGGACAGTTGGGAAGAGCGAGATGTCCTCCGTGTCCGGGTCGGGAACGAACTCGCGCCACAGCGTCCCACGGCGCTTGAAGTCGAAGCGGCGCTGGTTGTCGTTCGCCTTGGCGCGGTGGAAGTGGCAGAGGCTGTGGAAGCCGCCCTTGGGCTTCGGCACGCGCAGGTTCCAGCACTTCTTTCCCCAGTAGCGGCACATGCCGACGCTGTCCTGGATCTCGGCGTAGATGCAGTCGAGCGCGTCGTCGTCCTTCTTGCGCTTCGCGGTTCCTCTGTTCTTCACACCGGCCTTCGCACCACTAACCTTGACGCCGCCGGTGTTGGACTTGCCCCGGTTCTTGGCCGCTGGATGACCTACACGGACTCGCTCCGATGGGATCGACACCCGACGGGATCGAGACGTGCTCTTCGCTGCCACAGCCTCACCGACCGAGGTCGCGCGCACCGAGCGACGCTGCTGGCGGCGCGTTCGCACTTGCTCCTCGACACAGTCGATCGAACTCGAGATGGTGTGCAGGTCGACGAGCATGTCGACGAAGTTCGTCGACTGCTGTGGCGGTAGAGCACGGACGGTGACATCGAGCGCGCCGACGTCCAGTGCGATGTGCGCGAGGAGACCAGAGCTGTCAAAGTCTCCGAGCTGGTGGCCGAGCGCACTGGAGACAGTGGCGCTGGAGTTGCTGAAGGCCGACATCCTTTGCGAGTTGCTGCTGCTGCTGCTGCTTCGAGGGTCGTGTGCGATGTGCGGCGAATCGGCAAGTGAGGTGGGTGAGTGAGGAGACTGGAGGGCTGGAAAAGGGTCGACCTTCGATGGCGAGCGGCGCTCGGACACTTGGGCCGAACGCCAAAAACGTGTCTACGCAGATAATCCGACGGAGGGAGCGGTCCGAGGTGCGCAAGAGCGGCGGTCTCGCTGGCTGTTGAAGCTGGCTGTGACCGCCTGTGATGCCGAGCGCGGGGCTCTGTCTCTAGCACGGTCGGCAGACCTGGAAACCTCACCTCGCGTCGCGCGCTTGTTGTCGGCGGACCTCGTCGTTGAGTGCGCAAACTTGCAGACAACTTTGAATACACCTTGGGGCGCTTCGAGGCGCCTCGCTTCTTGCAGCGGGCCGAGCAGCGAGGAGGGTGTCGTTAGGACAGCTGTGGTGGTGTTCTTCATCCCCAGGACTCTTGTCGATCCGATTGCTTCCTCGACTTGCCCCCGCATACCGTTTCTGGCCTCCCTGCCCCGTGCCACCTCGCGGAGCCGAACAAAGCGTGACGAGCGTCTTCACATCAGCACGCAGCAGCGCCTTGCGGTGTAACATCGTCCGACACAGCAGGCAAAATTCAAGCACGTTTTCTTCACTCTCACGCCGTAAGCCTGCCTGCTGTCCGGTCAGACAGCACAGCGATCTCGAGCCGGACCGGAGCACGTCCTCGAGGCGGCGAAGTGCTCGCCAAAGTGCGAGTAACCACTGATATGGATACCTGAAGGTGTCGCGCCTTCATGTGGCACCGGCGAGCGTCAGGCAAGCTCCGCTCCAGCTCGTGCAAGACTTGCGCTCCATCTTCGAACTCAAGACTCCGGCTCGGTTGGTCTTGGCCATCGACGCGCTCGCACACGGCTCTCACCAGAGCAGTCAGCAGTCAGCTCTCGCACACGAAGAGCGCCGTGGACACAATCCAGCACCAGAAGAAGCAGCAGCAGCACCGGAGGCCCTCTTTTCATCCACAATGGAGACCTCAAATCATCCACGAGGGATTCTGATCCTGTGGCTGTCGCGTGTTTGCGGTCGCACTGCGCACGCGCTGCTATCGCCGCCATAGTGAGCGGAGAATAGTCGAGCTCGCCTTTCCAAACGGGGCAACACGCATGCGCTCGCGCCAAGACGAGTGCCAGTCGTATCACAGAAGTCCGCATTGACAGGGCAAAACGCATTCGCCGTTGCGGTCATCGGAGTCCGCAAGCATGCATGCATCCTTGGCGACAGGGCTTCTTCTCTCCTCCTCACTTTGGCGGAGCCTTCGAACTGGCGGCACTACCACCGATGTTGTCTTCGCCGCCTGCTGTCGTGGAGTTCCATTTATCAAGTTGACTGCAAACCGCTTCGAAGAGAGAATCGAGTCAGGGGCCACTCTCTCCTTCGCTAAGGCGCGAATGCGAGAGCGCTGGCTTTTGGTCGAAGAGTGGCTCCCGCAGGAGGCACAAGAGGAGCGAGTGGCAAGGACTGCAGTACGCGCTCGGTCTCCAGGCTTGGCAACACTGCCATCGCGAATCCTCGCTTCTTTTCCTCTCTCCTGTCGGTTGAAAGGTGTGTCAAGTGAAACCTTAGTTGTGTTGCCTGCCTAATGTCGAGCACATCTCCACCACCGTCGTTGACTCGCTCTGATATTCGCAAGAGTCGAGACAGGCGGGCGTGCATCTTGATATCGGTGTGTCAGCGTGACCGGCTCGTCGGAAGAGCGCCTTGCCAGAGGCGACACGGCGGATCAAGCTGGGTGCAATCCCCCATCGACAACGACAGCAACCATATCGACCGAATTTGTCCTGAGCACGGCTGCTGCTGCTGCTGAACCGTTGTCAAAGTCAATCTCAGGGATCGACCTCCTCGCTCGGAATCTTGATCGCGATCTTCGCTGCAAAGCGATCGACGAGTTTATTGTTGCCGGCGAAGCCAACTCGGCTTCCAGCTGGGAAGTAGAATGGCAGCAGCTCAATGAAGAGGATTCAGCCGCCTGACCACTTTCGAGCGCTTCGCAACAAGCAGAATCTCTCGCAGCGGAAGATCGAAGCCCTCCAGATCCAGACTCTCGTTCAAACAAGGGATCGATTGTCCATTATCGTCGACATCGCCGACAAGAGCGGCTCGGCGTGTGCGGACTTCGATGTCGATGAACCGCAGTACAAATGCGCTCGAGCAGGAGTCCAAATGTCTGGTACACGCCATCTTTGGCAGTTGAGGAGGAGCATCGTCCTGATTCGTTGACAGCCCTCGGCACGTTCCTCTCGTGGAGGTGACTGGACAAGACTTTCAGGACTCCAGGTGGATAAGGCGGAAGGAGTGGCCAAGCGAGCGAGCGAGCAGTGCGCGACGCGGAGGTGGCGGCGGCATTCGCAGCTCGAGAGTGGCTTGTAGCAAGTGGCCACGCAGCTTCGTGCTCTCCAGTGCTTCCGACGAACATCGACAGCTGGAACAGATGCCCACCTCGAATCCTCGGGTTTCGACGCTCGGTTTATGCACCTCAACAAGGGGCAAGACAGTGAGACTTTTGTCCTGCCGTCCACTCGTATTTTTTGCAATCACCTATTACATGTGACAGCCAAGTCACTCCCTCCTGGATGACACTCAAGTGGATAATCCATTCCAGGTGTTATCGCCCGCGCTCATGAGCAGAAGAGGCCAAGGAGAATGAACGGCCGCGACGGCTCCTGCGATCGCGACGGCCACGGCAGGAGGCGCCAAAGGCGCGCGTGGTGTGTGACGCGATGGCGGCGTGGTGAAGCCGATCCGCATGTGTACTACCCTCTGTGTGGCCGTGCGGGTCGAGGGTACAAACTGTGAGCGAAAGTGTATGCGTGTGTTGTGTGTGTATGCATGTGTGGAGGATGAGGGAGGCCAGACGTGCTTGCTGGCGCGCGCACTACCGAACGGCGGCATCGAGCTCCTCCTGCGTAGATGCCACTGCTTCAGTCGCAGACACCTCAGTCAGTTGTGTTCGAGCGCGAACCTTCAGCCGCGAATCTGCGTCACGAGCTTCCATTACCAGTGTACAGTAGCTTGTCGCGAACGGAACGGGTTGACATCGAGTCGAGGTTTGTTCAGATCCCGTGCTCGCGAAGCATTTGTCAAGGCGCGAGAACGCTCCGCTTCCACGTTGTCGGCAGCGATATTCCCTTCCTGATATACAAACGGAATTGGAGGATCAGCAGAGAGGTGCTCCCGTGAAACCATACGTGTAGCCACCTTCACGCGTGTACCCCACTCGATCTGTGGCGGCGTGTGTGTGTGGGTCTGAGTGTGTTTGGAGGATGTGGAGTCATCCACCTGATAATCGGCGATTGCGAGACCACATCCTACTGTTTCGACAGTCGTTCGCTCGATCTTGAGAATCCTGATGAGAACTGTACACGACACCCGCACACGCGATCTGGTGATGTACTCGAATGCACTCGGCACGCTTCGTCGACTGTCAATGGAGATGAAGAAGACGACGACGGATACGACAAGAGGCAAAAGATGCATGCTTTGTAAGTCCACCATTGATAGATACCGCAGACTCCCGAGGGTGCTCGGCGTACAACTTGTACACGCCCACGGCCAGACTTCGACTTCAGCTCCACGACGCGTCACGATCATCGCCGTCCAAGATGCCCGTAGATCCAACGAGCTCCTGCAGCAGCTCCACATCCTGGTCCTGTAAAGCCACAGGACGCGTGAACGGCTCGAGCTTCGCCGCAGGATCGTAGTACATCAGCTTGGTGAAGGCGCCACTGTCAAAGTCGCCAGTGCTGAGACCGCAGCTGGTGCTCGCGTCAGCTGAGAGAATCGGGAAGAGCGAGATGTCCTCGATGTCCGGGTCGGGAACGAACTCGCGCCACAGCGTCCCACGGCGCTTGAAGTCGAAGCGGCGCTGGTTGTCGTTCGCCTTGGCGCGGTGGAAGTGGCAGAGGCTGTGGAAGCCGCCCTTGGGCTTCGGCACGCGCATGTTCCAGCACTTCTTTCCCCAGTAGCGGCACATGCCGACGCTGTCCTGGATCTCGGCGTAGATGCAGTCGAGCGCGTCGTCGTCCTTCTTGCACCGCTGGTGAGCGCGGCCGCTCTTGGCTTGTGTCCTCTCTCCCTCAGCGCCGTTCTTGCTTGTGCGCTTGTTGATCGTGCTGGCGCTCTTCGCTGTGGCGCGACGATTCCTGATCCTCTGAGTGCCAACCGTTTGCTTGGTCGCCGCTTTCCCGAGCCCGTTGTTGTGGTTCCGACCGCGCGCTCGAGTCGGCAAAGAGGAGACTACCGGGCTGGCATTGACAGCCTCGAGCACCGAAGACACCAGCGTGGAGCGCCAGTTCTGGCGGCGTGCAGGTCTGTCTTGCTCCGTCGACTCGATGGCGCCTGAGATGATGTCGAGGTCAGACGCTATCGTGTCGGCGAAGAACGCGTTCGTCGGCGCACCATGGACTTCAGGGGTCATCGTGCCGTGGAAGACGATCGGGTTGCTGGCATCGGTGTCGACTTCCAGGTCAAGAGAGGTGACGGCGGTCGCCGAGTGCTCGTCGAAAGTGGGGAACTGCATGGGCGGCGTTCGCAGAGTGGAGATCGCAGCCGTACCAAGCGGATTTGGGAATGATCTCGTGTCGAAGCATCGGAGACCATGAGCTCGGCATCAAGCGAAGGCACGCTTGTTGCCCCGTACTGTAAACCTGCTACATGTCCTTCTCTGCACTAGCGTCACCAGGACCTCCACTGTGGAAGTCCACGCTCGCCGCTGCCACCGATGGTTCGGGTGATCGCGCACTTCAACCCCGCAACTCGATGGATGCGCCGAGTGTTCACAACATGATTATGGCTGTTGCCAGGCTCACTTGGCCCCTTAGTGCGTGTGAGCAAGCGCAAGTGGATGTGCCGCTCGGTGCGCTGGGTGAGCGACTCGCTTGTCGCGAAAGGAGTGTCGATTGCATCGAATCGGAGTCTCGATGTCCTGCAGCGAGTTCAAGGGTTTGGTGTGCGTGGTGTGGTCAACCACCTCACTTCATCCTGCCGCCTGATTCCTCTGAGAGCGGAGCGCGAGCGGCGATCCTTGGTAGTTGTGTTTGATGCTGATCTGTGTGCCAGTACACGACTAGCACACGATGAACCTCTCGTGCCAGCCCCGAGCGACTGTTGTATCGGATCAGTGGCCGTGATTGCTTGTCTCGAAGCGGGTTTCTTGCGCTGCCGGGCGGAGAGAGAAGTCTCGGAGCTTCTTCGCCGACACTCACGCGCCCCACTCGCCTTCCGCGCTATAACTCAAGTCGCGTTAGACATCGTCTGATCGACAGGAGCGATGAAACCAGTGGTGCGCTCCGGAGCGGATTCGACTTGATCCCCACTTGCTGATTTCACTAGGACACCGCTTCGCCACGTTCGACCGCTTAGGCGCGAGGTCGTTCGTCGTCGCTGTCGTGGTGATTGCTCGCTGGCCGTTCGGACTTGTCGAGCACCTTCGAAGGCCTCAAGCTTGCTGCGGATGCGTTCGCAGCGACCATCGTCATCTTCCCATGCTCGACTCGAATCCAGTTCGATCCGGAGCTCGAGCGAGCATAGTCATCGGGCTACAGTGTAGTGGGAATCGACAGCACAGATCGACCTTCCCGCTGAAGCTCCACCCTACAGCCACCGACGCCGGAAGCGAACTTTGGAGCGGTAGTCACCGCAGTTGCGAGTTGGGAGCACACGTCGATCTACTTTCTACACGACCTGCGTTTTAACACGAGCTTGCATTCCTTCAACTTCGACGTGGCGGTCTCTCTCTCTCTCTCTCTC
>JAASGA010000273.1:0-25609 GCA_023334105.1 Globisporangium nodosum
GCGTGCTGCTCGCGTTATGCTGAGTGACGGTGATGCGAGGGCTCGACAGCTGCCGAGTAGCCGCTCAAGCTGCCAGATCGGAACGTGCGGAGCTCCACTGCATCGAACCCTGGCCGTCCAGACAGCAACATCTCTCTGTGAACAGATGCCATCACAACCACATCTCACCTCTCAGTACAACCATCGTACCGAGTCGACGCAGCTCCAAGTCGATCGCTTCTGCTTGAGCGGTAGCCTTGTCGAGTGCACCCCCTTCGAGCTCTGAAGCAAAGAGTTTGTCAGCGTCAGATGCCAGCCGGTGACCGCGATCTCAAGCGCCCGCACCGACAGCCGCGCGGTTCCCAGTCAAGAATCGCACGCGCATGTTGTGCTCCGGCTGGAGTTCGACCACCCGCCGCACAAACTCTTCAGCTTCTTCGACGCGCTTCAAGTGGCCCTGGTCGCGGCAAGGCGACACTGTTAAATGCACGCTAGCGTCACAGTGCACTCGTAGGTATCCAAGCGCACCTCGACCGCCTCCACGCCGAACGCGAGTCGGGATCTCAAACATGGTGACGCCGCGTAGTTCCAGTTGGACAACCCCATGTACTTTGCCACCTGCAACGTGTACGACCAGCAGAGTGAACCATGTTAGCAAGTGTGAATGTGACCGCCAGACTCACACACGCGCACACAGAGGTCTTCTTTCTCGAACCTCTCGGACTTCGCGCTTCGTCAGGTGGCTCAGCGGACTGAACACGTCGAACTCGGCGGCCGCGACGAGTCCTTGGAGTATCCTCGGATCTCAAGAGCGTTGGATCCCATTCTCTTCACGAACTGACTGCTCATCAACTGGTTGAGACGCACCCAGGCGTGTCGGGTCGAGCTGGTCGTCGGCGTTCGTGCCGTTGTAGATGATCGGCTTGCTGGCACCCGCACGCTTCGCCTTCTCGCTACATTCGCCACCGCACACTGTGAGCCCATCCGCCGCTGGCCGCATCATTAGCAATAGCAGCAACGTACGCCGCGAACGCCGCCACGCGGCCGATGGTCTCGTACAGCGTCGTTTTGCAGTGGTAGCAGCTACATACGCACACACAGCGAAAGAAATATGAGTCCATCCACATGCATACATCATCTCTGCCGACGCTCGTAGTCCGCTGACGCACCTGTCGCCCTGGTTGGCCACGTAGCTGGCGTTCGCGCCTTCGAGCGTGTCGCACTCCCAGAGCGGCACGCGCAGCTCCCGCGCGACGGTGCGCGCCTGCGCCAGCTGCAGCTGCGAGAGCGCGGGCGACACGCCGATGCACGCGACTGCGGCCGCCGGGAACACGCGCCGCACGAGCGCCGCCGCCAGCGACGAGTCGACGCCGCCGGAGAACGCGACCACGTGCGCGCTGGGCTGCTGGCTGCCGGAAGACGCAGCGTGCGCCTCGAGGTGCCGCAGCAGCGCGTCCACCTTTGCGCGCATCCTGATGCGCAGTTGGATTTGATCGTTCACCTGATAAATTCATTGTCAGACAGAAATTGTGCTTTTGTGCTTTTGTGCTTTTGTGCTTTTGTGCTTTTGCACATTTGTGCTTTTGTGCCTAAAATCCGCACTGGTTGGTCTTGATTAGCTGCGTCTCAGCCAATCGGAAATTCCCACAGTGCTGTTAGAAATAGAATGAGAATACAATAAAATATAGTATTCACATACTATTTCCAAACAGTGCTGAAAATTTCCGATCGGCTGAAAACGAACATTGCGGCGGTGATTCGCCAAACACATAAAGTACGAGTGTTATAAACAAGAAAACCACTAAGTACGAATTTTTAATTTTGAATGCGTATTTAACTCGCACTCGTACTTACTCGCGGCCGTCAATGACTCGCAGCGCGCTAGCGTGCTCAGCGGCAACGAGAACGCGCAGACCGTGCGGGAGCTACACGACCTCTTCTTCCAGCAGGAGGCCAGCAGCAGCGTCACAGTCGCTACCTCACTGTCGGAGATGCATGCGTAGAACGCGGTGGTGATACCAGTGCGTTCTGACATATGCGAACGCCTTGTTCGTTGCCGTCAAATTCCAAGCACCGTGGTCGAAGATCCAATGCGGACTGAGCTCAGGGTTGCCGTCCGCATGCTTCGCGCCTCCTCGCCTGAACGAGTGAAAGGTAAGCGCGCTTTCCACTCCCGCCGAGGTTGATGTTCTCATCAGCACCCGATTGACGTAGCTGTGCGCACCAGGATCCCGACCTGTCGACGAACTTGGAGGCGCACCGCTTGATATCCCGCTGACGCCCCCGGATTCGCTGCTGGCAGGCAGCTCGACAAGAGGAACTCCGGTCACCATGACTGGGTCGACGCCGACACCAGGAGTCGGAAACTGCGTCAGCAACGAGGGGTTGCGGGCTGGCTGAACCAACAGCGCGAGTGCCGTGGCTGCGATCGAGCACGTGACGAACGAGTTCTGATCGGGGAAGAACGACAGACCTTGCTCTTCCGAGGTCTTCACACGCTCGAGCCGGAGGAAGAGCGTCCTGTTGGCGCTGATCAACAGCCCCTGCTTCGTCACCAGAGAGGGATTCAACGCACGACCGAAGACGTGCCACGTGAGGCATACGAGCGTGGCGTCTTCGTAGTCGATTGTGGTCGATGCGGTTGAGTAGAGGTAGCGCAGCAGAGAATGCAAATTACCCTTCGTGCACGCTGGTGCCTTGTTCACCATCCCTCCCTTCTCCCTAGTCATACAGTGCCGCTCGAGACTCCTCGCCATCTCGAGTATCTTGTCGTCGGTCATCGCTTCCTGCGTCTTGAACCTGTCGAGCAGCCACTTCTTCACCTGGCGAAAGTAGGAGATCACGGAGTTCTTCGCCAGGAAGTCGCCCTTCGGGTTTCTTTGGAAGGCGAGATGCATCGCGAACTTGTCCATTACTGTCAGCATGCTGGTTCCTCTTGCGTCGCTCAGTATCGCCACGTTCACCGCATCCAGCATCGTGTCCTCTGCATCAAGGAAGCGTGTGAACGCGTTCATCACGGTCGACATCGCCGACCTGGTGTTGGCGGGGACGAGGGACTAGAGGCTCATCGTGGTGTGGCGGCTTGTTATACGATGAGTGACGCAGGCATGAGCATGCTCAAATCGTGAGAATGCTTATCAAGTAAGAGAGGATGTCGGAACTGTGTGAAGTATTTGCAACATTCATTTGACTTCGTTTCTGTATTTGAATATAAATATTTTGTCTTTGGTTCCGACATTTTGAGTCGGAACCAACGTCAGAACTGGCGATCTCAAGAGACAAGAAAACTCTCTATTCGACAAAAATAATCAATATATTGGAGTTTGGATGCTAGTGATTGTTCAAAATTGCATTGGTAGTTCTGATTGGATGAAATGAGGCATACAAAGCCAATGTTTTTGATGTCGGAACTATCACCATATTCATCGTTATGAGTAATTAACGCCCGGTGGGTTCAAAAATCAGCGGCTTCAAGCGTCGCTCCTCCCTCATTTTAGAATCGACGCCGCCGCACGCAACTCGTCCTCCGGCTTTACTGCCAAGGCCGCAGCTCCAGCGCAAGCACCTCAAGCGCCAGCCCCTCAAGCGAGAACGAGAGCGAGCGATGGTCGCGAGTCCGACGACCGCCACAGCCGCCGCCAGCGGGAAGCGCAAGTGGGCGGAAGTGGACTGGGAGGTCGTCCTGGAGGCGCAGAGCTTCGTGGCCGTGTACGCGGACCCGATCCAAGAGGAGGAGGAAGCGGAGCAAGCGACGAAGAAGAAGGCGCCGCAGAAGAAGCGCGGCCGCAAGAGCAAGAAGGCCAAAGAGGCGGAGCCGGCGCCGGCGAAGCGCGGGCGGAAGGCGAAAGCTGCGGAGCCAGCGCGCGTGTCGCCGCGAACCCGCGGGGGGACGAGCAGCGCGAGCAAGAAGACGAAGAAGAAGGCTGGAGACGAAGACAAAGAAGATGAGGAGGAAGCGAAGGAGGGGGAAGCGAGCGAGAAGCCCTCGCAGCATGCGGAGGAAGAGGCTGCGGACGAGTTCTGGGTCGCGCAGCTGCTGGACGACGTGACGGAGGACATGCTCGAGGACGACGACGCGAGTGTGCGCGTGACGTGGCTCAACCGCGTGCCCGGGCTCAAGAAGAAGGACCGGTACGAGTACTCGTTCGACGACACGATCGCGGTGCAGGCGATCCTGTGCCATGTCTACTTGGTCGAGCTGACCGACACGCTGCTCGAGATCACGCCCAAGTCGCTCAAGCGCGTAGGTTTGGGCGTCCTTGTGTTCACTCTGCTGCGCTTCTGTGCGTGGTTGACTGACTGCTCTGAGCGTGCAAACTGCAGGTCGAGCGGAGCATTGAGCGCACGAAGAACGGAGACTTCGAGCCTGTGGACGACGACGACCTGAACGAGCGCCCTCCGACGTCGCGCGCGAAGGAGCGAGCGCGAGGGTCGGTGAAGGAGCAAGGCGGCGCAGGCAGCGGGCGTGGACGCAAGTCCACGGGTGGCGGCGGAGGTGGCGGAGGAGGCGCGAAGAAGCTGAGCAAGCGAGACGAAGCGCTGCTGGTTCCTCCGCTGTACACCACCGTGGATCTCGACAAGTACGACGACGTCGAGCTCTTCGGGACGCAAGGCTTGACGGACTTCAAGAAGGATGTGTTCTCCACGGACAGGGAGGTGCTGCGCGCGGTGCTGACGAAGAACCACAAGCTGTTGAAGAAGCTCACGACCGACAAGGCCGTGTACAAGAACATCAGCACGTTCTCGGCTCCTCGTAGTGCGGGCCTACGCATGTCGGCGCTGCAGTACGCGATCGAACTCGACGACGTCACTGCTGCGGGCATGCTGCTAAAAACCCACGAGCTCGACAAGGAGCTGCTGGCGAAGGCTCCGAAAGTGTCACTCCCATCGCACTCGACTGGCAAGCACACGAGCGCGTACAGCGACTACAACCGACGAGCCATTAACGCGAGTCGGGGCGGCAAAGAAGGCAACAAGGCACTGGTCGAAGACTCGGACGCGAGCAAGATCACGACCCAGGAGGAAGCGAATCACCTGTGGGACAGCACGTCGACGAGCTTGAAGATGCTCACGCTGCACTACCCAACCGGCGAGTGGACCAACAACTACAACATGGTGTACCGCCTCGCGTACTCTGCTCGGAAGGGGAACTACAAGTTCGTGGCGAAGGTGGTCGAGACGCTGTCGAAGAACGGCGGATGGGGGTTCAACGACCTGCACTACAAGGTGCTCTCAGACTCGGACGAGGATCTCCCCGCGTTCCGGAGCGTGTCCGCGGTCAAGATGGCTTCGCAGACGCGCGTTCGTCCGCTCCACTTGGCGGCGATTAACCCGAATCCGAAGTACTTGGAAGCGGTCTGGGAGAGCGCAGGCAACGAGTGGAACGACGCCAAGGACGCGAATGGCTACGAGCCGATCCACTACGCTGCGGCGTGCGAAGGTACTGGTCCACTCAAGTTTCTTCTAGAGCGCAAGGTGAGCCTTTTCACGCGGTCCAAGTCGCGCGAGACGCCGATGATCCGAGCGCTTCTCGCTCGCAGAGAGGACAACGCGATTCTCATGCTCGAGCACCTGTCAAAGGAGGACGAGGAGTCTGTGAACAAGCTGGTGGCGGAGCGCGGTCCAGGGTCGAGACAGCCGATCCACTACGCCGCAGAGGAAGGCTGTGCGAAAGTGATCAAGAAACTGCTCGAACTCGGAGCAGACCGCAACAGCGCCGCAGCGGACAAGAAGACGCCGCTGTGCTACGCTGCTGAGCACGGCCACTTGGACTGTGTCCAGGCGCTCTTGGACGGTGGCGCGAAGGTGGACGGCGCCGACAAGCTCAAGAAGACCCCGCTGATCTACGCCGTGAAGAACGGACACACTCGGATCGCGGCGTTGCTGATCAACAACGGAGCGAATGTGAACGCGTACGACACGTCGGAGAACAGCGTGGTGCACTACGCCGCGAGCTACGGGTGGAACTCGTGCTTGCAACTGCTGTCGGATGCAGGCGCGGATTTTTGGGTGCGGAACTCGTGGGGATTTGTCCCGCTGATCTGTGCGCTGCTGAAGCAGCGGCTGAGTTCGTCCGAGTTCATCCTCGAGCACGACGAGAAGCAGCGGTTCTTGGACTTCCGCGACCGCCAGGGCTGCACGATGCTGTTCCTTCAGTGTAAACACTCGACGGACATCTCGCAGATTCAGTACTTGCTCGAGAAGGGGCTGAGTCCAAATATCTGCGACTCGGAGAAGGAGTATCCGTTGCAGCGGCTGATCGTGCGAGCGTCTCGCGCGAAGGAGAGTCACAGCTCGAGTTCGGAGGAGAATGGCTCGTTCTTCGAAGAGGCGACTCGCCTGCTGCTCAAGCATGGCGCTCAAGCGCACTACGACATTGAGCGGCCAAACCCGGCTGACGAGAGTGCGAGTCTGCGGTGGCAGCCGCTGCAGCTCGCTATGGAAGGATCGCTGGACAGTCTTTTCGACATGCTGCTCGACGAGTTTGGCGCAGACCCAACAGCTACGGCTTCGGATGGCTCGGACGCGTGGACTGTTGCTGCGTCGTTGGGCAGCCGTGGCGATCGCTACCTGGAGGCGCTGCTGAAGCACCACATCAAGACGCACAAGGGCAAGAAACTCGAGCTCGGCGCGCGCGGAGGAGAGGAGTACAAGGACAACTTCTTCCACATCGTGGCTCGCAACAGCGTGAAGGGGTCGATCTCGCCGGCGCTCGTGCGCCAGTGCGTCGAGCGGTGCGCTCATCCGTCCAAGCTGATGAATGAGAAGGACAACCAGGGTCGCAGTCCGCTGCTCGTTCTTCTTGGCCAAGAGCGATCGATCCAGTCGCGGCCGTCGTCGAGTGCTGAGCTGAGCGACCTGCTCGAAGAGTACAAGAAGAGCGACGCGAAGTACTCGGAGTTGGTGGCGCTGATGACCGAGTTCACAACGAGTGCTGACGCGTTCGTGCGTTTTGTCGCAAAGAGCGAACTGGCCGGTGCGGTTGAGGAGAAGGCCCAGGTGGCTGAAGACGAATCCGAGAGCAATGCGCAGCATGGCGGAGATAGCGACAACGGAAGCGGCAGTGACAACGGAAGCGATGACGGAAGCGACAACGGTAGTGACGATGACAGTGACGCTGGGAGCGACGACGACAGTGACGATGCCGACTCGCAGACTGGCGCCTCGTCGAAGAAGACTCATGCTCAACACAAGAGCACCGGCGACAGTCCGGATGCGAAGCTCATGGTCAAGTTCGAGACGGCGTTGCAGCTCGCCGCTAACCGAAAGCTGACGCTGGGAGTGACGGACGTGATGCGTCAGTGGTACGGCGAGAACCTCATCAGCATCCTGTTCGAGAAGAAGAGTCAACTGTTTGACGCCAAGCTGATCAACTTCCCGGACTTCACGAACAACAAGACAGCGCTGCAGTACGCAGTCGAAGCAAGCGATCTCGAGAGCACCCGCATTCTGGTCGTGAACGGTGCGGACGCCAACCTCTCGCCGTTTCGGTGCGAGGTGTGCCAAGGCAAGCTCCTCGTTCCCAGCGACGAGCAGTGCGTCTCCAAGTGCGGCACAGAGCTTATCGAGACGGCTCTCTTCACTGCTGTTCAGAAAGGTCACCTAGAGATCACGAAGCTGCTGCTGTCGCACGGAGCGAATGTGGCATGCTTCGAGCGCAAGACGCTGAACACCCCTCTGCACAGCGCTCTCGGCGCGAACAACGCGGACATCACGAAGGAGCTGCTCGCGCACGGCGCGAATTTGAGCAAGCGCAACGCGTCAGGAGCGGCTCCGTTGCACTTTGCGGTGCTTGCGCGGCACTCAATCCCGGAAACGGAACTCCACCAGGACGAAGTGAAGTACACGGATCCGGGCACGAAGTCGTGGGTGAAGAGTCCGACGGCAGGAGGTCAGTCGGCCATCCAGGTGGCTCTCCAGGACAAGCGAGCGGTGCATGCGGTGGTCTTGAAAGACAGCTCGTCGCTCACGCCGATGCACCTCGCGGCAGCCAACCGCGACCTGGCGCTGCTTCGCGATCTGGTCAAGGCGTGCTCGGACAAAGCCACGGCGACGAACATCAAGGACGATCTCGGTCGCACGCCGCTCCACTACGCGGTCAACGAGGCGACGATGAGCTCCGATGCGTCGTTTGAAGTCGAGCGGTTCCTTCTGCAGAGCGGCGCGGATGCCAACGTGGTCGACGACTTCGGGTTCTCGGCGTTGCACTTTGCGCTCCTGAAGGTGGACATGGACTGGCAGAAGACGTACGACCAGAACCAGCGCGAGAAGCAGAGCGTGCAGACCGAGGAATCGCAGCAGGACGATGGCGAGTACGAGGTGAAGAAGCGGCAGGCGTTCTTGGAGGTTCTCGCGAAGATTCCGAGCGGCGAGACGGATCCGGTGGAGACTGTGTCGAACCTCGCGGCAGTGCGCGGCGTGAACGTGATGCTTCAAGATGCGTTGGGGCGATCACCGCTGCACCTGGCGGCCGCGACTGGCGCGTTCGTGTGCGTATCGATGCTCGTGTCCACGTGCTCGAAGGATGCGGACAAGATGCGCTTCCTCGCGTTGAAGGACAACGAGTCGTTCACTGCGCTCGGTCAGGGCGTGCTGCACCTGCGCCAGACGACGATCATGACGCTGCTCCAGAACAAGGCGGACGTGCGCGGAACGATCTGCATCAAGACTCTGCAGAGCGAGACGGACGCGAACGGAGACAAGCAGGTGAAGGTCCGACACTACAGCTACTTCTACCACGCAGTGAAGAACTCGCTCACGGGCATCTGCCACATGCTGCTGACGGCCAAGTTCAGCCATCGCCAAGCGATCGAGGATGCGGTCAAGTGCGGACAGTTCCAACTGGCGTACAACCTGATGATCGGCACCGAGATCACGAACGACATGACGCTGCTCACGCGGCTGAACGCGCGGAAGGAGAACCTGCTCCACACGCTGGCGAAGGTGAACAAGCCGTTCGACAAGCTGGCGCGCACGATCGCGTGGACGCTGGTGGATGCTGGTGTGGATCCTCGGCAGCGCAACGAAGACGGCAACACGGCGCTCCACTACGCGGCGAAGATCGGCAACGTCCACGTGATGGACTTCCTCCTCCACAACAAGAGCGACGTGAACCAAGCCAACAAGGTCGGGGAGACGCCGCTGCTGTACGCGATGAAGAAAGGAAAGACTCTGAGCCAGACCAAGGTGGTCGAGGTCATGAAGTACTTGATGGCCAAGCCGGGCTTCAACCTTCACGCGAAGGACACGTCCGGGATGAACATCCTCACCGCATACTTGGATCGCTTCACCAACATCGTCGATGCTGAAACGAGTCACTACACTTGGTTCGAGCACCTGCTCAAGAAGGGCGTTGATCCGAACGGACTGTTCACGAGCCTGGCGCGCAAGGATCTATTCCAGAACAAGGCGTTGGCGGAGACCAGCCGGACGGTCAAGATGCCTGCGCTCATCCGCGTGCTCTTTTCTCCGTCGCCGTTCGCGCGGTTCCACAGCATCGCGCTGTTGCTGCGATACGGCGCGAAGATCGTGAGCGCGGACGAGAACGGGAACTCGGTCTTGACACACTTGGTCGCGAAGAACCTCGTTCGGGAGACGAAGCTCGTGCTCGGCAAGATCAAGCGCGTGCCGGATCCAACCGTCGAGCGCGAGAAGAAGGTGTTCAAACCGTTGCACATTGCCGCAGGAGATGTCAAGACCGCGCTCTCGCTGAAGAACCGCACTGGACAGACAGCCTTGCACTTCGCTGTGAAGCCGTTTGAGTTCGAGTCGTTCGAGAACACTGGTCTCGTGAAGATGCTGATCGATGCCGGCGCGAGCGTGCAGGCCAAGGACGCCGGCGGGAAGTCGGTGCTGGAGTACACTCGTGGCCAGTCGTCGCGGTTCCTCTTCCGCTTCCTCAAGAAGGAGTTCCCGAGCATGGTGCCGACGTCGGAGGACGCGTTCTTCGGCGACGCGACCGAGGACGAGTACATGTTTGAAAGCACTCCCGACTTCGCCGCCGACGCGCGCGAGTACCTGTTGGAATGCGAGCAGAGCGGCAAGATCAAGCGCACGCGCATCGAGCCCGAGGTGAATGTGAACTGCGACGTGGGCAAGGAACGCCACGTGTACTCGAAGCTCGACGACGCGGGCGAGCTCATCAAGGGCGAGGAGTACAACGCGTTGCTGACCAAGGTCGACGTGAAGAACGGGCGCTTCGGGCTGAACGTGTTCTACCGCCTGCAGCTCGTCCAGGACGAGATCCAAGGGCTCTTCATCGTGTTCACGAACTGGGGGCGGATCGGCGAGACGGGCAAGTTCCAGAACACGCCGTTCCACGTCGCCGCCGACGCGATCTCGGAGTTCAAGAAGATCTTCCGCGCGAAGACTGGAAACCACTGGGACGACCGCGGCGCGTTCGTTAAGCAGAGCAAGAAGTACAACCTCGTCCAGCGCGTGGACACGCACACAACCGTGGACAAATCGGTGACGGCGTCGTTCACGGAGCTCGCGAAGGACGTGGCCTTCCCTGCGTTCACGGACGCCGAGAGCTTCCCGCCGAGCGTGGTCCGGCTGCTCGGCGCCATCACGGACATCCACAACCTGGAGCTCGCCGCGACCGAAGGCTGCAACTTCAACGACAGCCTGCCGCTCGCGAAGGAGGAGGAGCTGCAAGCCGCGGTGGAGAAGCTCGTGGCAATCCGCGGCATCATCGAGGAGCGCGACGAAGTGAACAAGGAGATCACGCAAGCCGGCGGGAACATGACCGACGAGAGCACGGCCAAGCTCTCGGAGCTCTCGGACAAGTACAACGCGCTGACCGAGACGATCAGCGAGATCAGCAGCCGGTATTACGAAGTGATGCCGTGCAACGAGGACGCGTTCGGGGCGTCG
Source organism: Globisporangium nodosum (assembly GCA_023334105.1). Lineage (NCBI taxonomy): Eukaryota > Oomycota > Peronosporomycetes > Pythiales > Pythiaceae > Globisporangium > Globisporangium nodosum. The sequence continues at coordinate 10,855 of JAASGA010000273.1, forward strand.
ATCAAGGCGTTCGACACTGTCGCGAGCGTCAACACGGAGATCACGCGCCTGCGGCTGCTCATGGACATCATGACGTCGTACAAGATGCTGCTGGGCGCCAAACGCCTGCAGAGCGTGGTACACCCGCTCGAGTACTGCTACAACGCGATGCAGGTGCAGCTGAAGCCAATGGCGCCGGACGCGCCCGAGACCGAGCTGCTCAAGAAGTACTTCTTCAACGGCCTGCGGTCGCACGCCAAGACGTCGTACCGAGTTGCGAACGCGTTCCACGTGAACCGGCAGGGCGAGAAGGCGCGCTTCGCCGAGTTCCAGGACGCGCACCCGACGTTCAAGGCCCAGCACTCGCAGCTGCTGTGGCACGGCACGCGCCGCACGAACCTCATGGGCATCCTCTCGCAGGGGCTGCGCATCGCGCCGCCCGAAGCACCGCACCACGGCTACATGTACGGCAAGGGCTTGTACTTTGCGGACGTGACGGCGAAGAGCGTGGACTACTGCGGCTCGCCGTACCGGCTCAAGACAACGACCGTTGACAAGTCCGGCAAGAGCGTCGAGACGGAGCGCAACGTGTTCTACATGCTGCTGTGCGAGGTGTCGACGGGCCAAGCCACCGAGGCGGCCGGCCCGACGCTCTACGAGACGATCCCGGAAGGCCTCGAGAGCGTCAGGGCACTGTCCAAGTTCGTTCCGGACCCGGAGGGCTCGGTTGTGTCGCCCGAAAGCGGCGCGAAGCTGCACCTGGGCCGCGTGAGCCAAGTCGGCTCGCGCGTGCCGATGAGCCTCGTGTGGGCCAAGACCGAGTACAACCGCCAGCCGAACTCGTGGTACGAGCGGCAGACGTCGTTCTCCAAGGACACTCAGCAGGTGCTCGACACGGCGATCGAGAAGCTCGGCGTGGGCGAGAGCATGGCGGTCGACGAGGAGAGCAGGAGGCACTTTGTGTACTCGTCGTGGCAGACGACCGACAAAAAGGTCACGATCGAACTGGTGAGCAAGGACAACAACGATGGAGACCGCAGCAGCAGCGGAGACGATGGCGACGACGACGACGTCGGAACGTACTGCGATGCCACCGTCAAGGTGATCTTCAGCAACGCCGACGCGGAGCCGTACCACTACACCGCGAAGCGCTACCGCAACTACCTGCGCGGCTTCCCGATGGAGCGCGACTTCACGGTGCAGATGCCCAACTTCGCCGACTACAGCGAGTTCATCGTGTACAACGAGGCGCAGGCGCGCATCCGGTACCTCCTCGAGATCGAGCAAGTGTAGGCAGAGGCATGTGTCGACTAGGAACAAGGGTGGTGAAGAGTTTGCATACACGACACACACTGTGAACACGTCCTTCATGAACATGTCCTATATATACGTGTGCGTTCGACGCTCTCTCTCGACTCGCGACGTGTCCGACGCTGCGCTCCCGCGACCGACCGACCGACTGGAAGCCATGAAGCGCAAGCAGCTGCTCGCGGCCTGCGAACAGCTCATCAAGTCGTTCGAGCCGGACAAGATGACGGTCGACGCGCACGCCGAGGAAGAGCTGCGCGCGGTCGAGAGCGCGGCCGATCGCCTCTTCCTCCAGCAGGTGTTCTACGGCTCGTTCCGGTACCGCGAGCTGCTCAAGTCGCTGCTCGCGCTCTTCCTCGGCGCCAACTCAAGCCGCGTGAGCCGCAACGACTACACCAAGTTCATGATCGTGTCGTACCTGGCGGTCTTCCGGCTCGAGGAGATCGGCGTGGCGTCCTTCTCGGCGCTCGTGGCGGTACTCGAGCCGACGAGCATGCACGTGCTGCTCGCGTTCCTCTTCGACCGGGAGACCCTGCTCGGCCCGATCAAGCGCGAGTGGGTGCGAGTGCTCGACGAGGCGTTCGTGGAGACCGAGCTCATCGGAAAGATGCTCGCGTTCGAGCCGGAGATCACCGGGCTGCTGCAGCAGCTCCACGCGCGCGCGTTCGGTCAAGCTGCGTCAAGAGAGAGTCTCCGACAAGCTGGCGGCGTGCTCCCGGTCGAGAAGAAGGCACCGACCGTGCCGGTCGCTCCGAACATCACGCAGCCGCGGCCGCGCCAAGCGATGGCGCCGATCCGGATCCCGCAGGAGATCAAGGCGACCCCCGTGCCGTCGAACCTGAACCAGCTCACGCTCGTAGAGCTCGAGAAGCAGCAGGCGGAGCGCAAGAAGAAGATCCAAGAGCAGGTTGCGAAGAAGTACGAGGACGCCGCCAAGACCATGTTCCAGTTCGAGTCGACCGCCAAGAGCAACCTCGAGAGCGTGCGGCAGGAGGTTGAAGCGGCGCGGACCGCGCAGCTCCAGTTCGACTTCAAGGCAAAGCCGGCACCGGAGTCCAGGAAGCAGCCGGCGCAGGAGGTAAAGCTCAACGCCGCCGCGATCCTGCGCGAGGACGCGCTCTACAAGAAGAAGCAGGCCAAGGACGCGCAGCTCCTGCGCGCGTACGAGACCGAGCTGCGCGACCCGATGGAGTTCTACCGCTGGCAGTCCGAGATGCTGCAGCAGGACGAGGACAGGTGGAAGGCCGAGGTGGAGAACCGGCGGCTCGAGATGGTGCAGGCTCAGTACGAGGCCATCGAGGCCGCGCATCGCGCCAAGATGGAGAACCGCGAGGTCGCGATCCAGATGAAGCTCGTCTCGAAGGACCTCGAGGCGCAGCGGCTCGCGGACGAAGCCGAGCTCGAGGAGCGCTACCGCCTGCAGATGGCCGAGCTCAAGCGCGTCCGCGAGACGGCGCCGCGCGAAGCGGAGACCAAGCTCAAGGACGAGAAGACCCGGCAGCGCGAAGAGCTCAACGAGTTCCTCGCCGCCGAGCGGGAGCGCAAGGCTGCGCAGGACGCGCTCGAGCAGGCGCAGCGCGAGGAGCTGATCCGGCAGATCCGCGCGCTCGACCGCGTGCACCGCGAGCACGTGGCCGCGTTCGACCCGACCGAGACCGCGCAGCTCGGTCTCCTCGAGGAGATGTCGCTCGCCGAGCTCAAGGAGCGGCTCCACGTGCGCAAGGCGCAGCAGGCGGCCTGGGAGGAGGCTCGACGCGAGGACATCCTGAGCTGCAAGCAGGAGAAGGAGGCGGTGCTCCTCGACAAAGCCAAGAACCTCTCGCGGCTGCGCCACGCGGCCGCGACCGCAACCGCGAGCCAGCGGAGCAAGAAGAAGGCGCTCGACGCCGCCAAGAAGCAGCAGGAGGCCGAGACGCGGCGCGAGGGCAACCTCAAGCTCGCGCAGAAGCTCACGGAGCAGCGGCACGCGCGGGAGCAGCAGACCGCCCGCCTCAAGCAGGAGGCAGACGAGATCGCGAAGAAGCGCATGTTCCTCGGCGCGGCGAAGAACGTGCTCGAGGAGAACCACTTCGGCCAGCTCAAGAGCGGCTTCGAGCGCGAGGCGCGCGAGCGGCAGGTCAAGTTCCAGGCGGACGCCGCGACGACGGAGCGCGTGCGCGAGCAGGAGACGGCGATGCGCGCCGAGTTCGCGCACGCGCAGGTGCTCAAGAAGCGGAGCGAAGACGCCGCGAAGGCCCAGCTCGTCGAGCGCGCGAAGCGCGACGCGCGCGTCAAGGACCGCGAGGAAGACGAGACGCTGCGCAGCATCGTGCGCCACGAGCAGAAGCGCTTCCTGCACGCCAAGGAGATCCTGCAGAGCCGCAACGCGTACGCGACGGCCCAGAGCGCGGCGATCACGACGCAGGCGCGCGCCACAGTGGCGGCGATGCGCGCGTCGTCGGCAGCAGCTTCGAGGAGTAGGAACCAGCTGGACGCCCGATAGAATGAATGCCATCGATTGTAACCTTCGCTTGACCTCGGTTGGAGTGTACTCGTGACCTTTGAGACGTGACCTGCTTGAAAAGTACAGCGAACTCCGTAACACCATCAACACCACCAGCAGCAGGAGCGACGGAAGCAACAGAGCGAGGCGAGCGCGTCGAGTCCGGCAAGCAAAGTTCACAGCCCTTATCCGATTGTGCGTAAGATCCGACGGTCAGTCAGCGCAAACAGCAGCGGCGACGTGGCGGTCCTCACGGCTCGTGGCATGCGGCGTCACCACGAGCCGCATCAGCAGGAGCCGCACAGCGACATCGCCGCTCCCGCAGCAGCAGCGACGGTGACGAGGAGGATCCACACAGTCTAAGAACGCGGCTTCTCCTTCTTCTCCTTGTAGAGCGCGAGGAGCGACACACCCGAGACCTTGACGACCTTGAAACGGACACCCGGAATGTCACCGACGGCGTGGCCGCGACGACCGAAACCCGAGATGAGCACCTCGTCGTTCTCGTCGACGTAGTTGAGGCAGCCATCGCGCGGCACGAACGCGGCGATCTTCTTCGAGTTCTTGATCAGCTGCACACGCACACTCTTGCGAATGGCCGAGTTCGGCTGCTTGGCCTCAATGCCGATCTTCTCAAGGACGATGCCCTTGGCCATCGACGAGCCACCGAGCGGGTTCGCCTTCATGGCGGTCACCGAGTGGCTCTTGTTGTAGGACTGCCAGAAAGAACAACAACGTTCGTCAGCCAACCGTTCTCTCCATAATCACGACCCGACTGCAGCAGCTTTCGCACCTTCTGCTGCCAGCGCTGCGTGCGGCGGTGCACGCGCAGCTTGCGGGCGCAGCGAATACCGGAAGGCTTGTCTGTAGGTCACAACCACGACCACCACACAGTCAGCACTCTCGTCCTTCTGCAGCTGCTTCATGCTCCTGCAGACGCCGTCGCCGCCGCTGTCTCCTGAACTCCCGACACCCGACTCCCAGCTCTCATCGCGCATCCGTTGCGATCATCCTGCTGTCATCTGTCTGTTGGTCGTTGCTGCTGCTGCCATCCGAAGGCGCATGCGAGTCAGAGTCTGCTGAGCTGCTGAGCTGGTGATCGTCGTCGGGACGTTCCTGTTCGCGTTCGGCGTTCGGTTGGGACTAGGGAGTCGGGAGTCGGGAGCTTCGGGCTGCAGACGACGGCGCGTACACCTGACCCTCGAGTGGGCACCCAGCGCCGCATAGACACAGAGAGACGTACGCTTGCTCATTTTTCACCCAGACGAGGAGAATCGGATTCTTGTAGGAAGGCGGCGAGAGCGCACGCGAATCGAGAGGCGCCGCCATTGAAATGAATGGAGGCGCCTCGCTGTTCCGTACGTCCCGAAACATGCTTTTTAGATTAGGGATCTTTTAGTGTTTCTTACGGGACGCAATCGGGTATGTAATTTTAGGATTGAAAGAGACTATTTCGCTGTATTTCTTGGAAAATCATCTTGATCCTGAGCTGATCTCTCACTACATGCTCATGCTCGTGCTCCCTCTCGTCCTCGTCCGACCTAGTTCTTCGCCGGCTTGAGGTTGTTGTTCGCCAGGAACTCGTTCAGCGGCACGCGGATCTCGTCGTGGTGCGGGATCTCCTGCAGTCACCGCACAGATACCAAGTCAACAACACTGTCAGTTCGCATTCCCCCACCACACCCACGAACAACCAAACGCAGTCGCTGACCTTCATGCGCGCCATCCAATCCAACGTCTTCGGGTACTTGGAGAAGTCGAACACCTCCATGAGCTCCAGCTGGTCCAGCTCGCAGTAGCACGCAAAGTCCGCGAGCGTCGCCTGCTTGCTCTCCGCGATGTACGGCGCCACGAAGAACTGCTCCAAGATCCCGACGAACTTGGAGATCGTCGCGTCCTTGTTCTCGAGCAGCGCGAGCGACTCGGGCGTGGATGCACCGCGTTCACGTCGGAAGTACGGCCGGAGCACGTTCATCGTGCTCAGGCGCGCGTTCGTGTGGTGCCAGTGCAGGTACTGGTTCACCTTTGCGCGCGCCTGAACCTCCGTCGGGTACACGTCCGTCCACTTGTGCTTCTCCGCCAAATACGTCAGGATCGCGTTGCTGGCAGGGTCATAGCAGCAGCATGTCGGGGAGAAGCGCAAGGCATCACAGTTCGTCAGCTCCGGCGCAGCCACACGCGGCGAGCGGTCTCGCTATCTCTCTCACATGCATCCGCAACGCACCCTTCGAAGAGCGTGAAGCCGCCGTCCTTGATCACCGGCACGAAGCCGTTCGGGTTCATCTTGAGGAACTCGGGCGTCAGCCCCACACGCGGCGGTATCACCGGAACGAGCTCGTAGCTCACGCCCTTCACCTTCATGAGCCACGCGGCTGCAAGGTATCGTGTTACCACACAAACCTACAGTTCGCCAACGAGATGGAGGGTGGCCGGACGCACCGGCGCGCGACGGCTGGCTCACGAGGTTTCCGTACAGCTTGAGGCTCATGCTTCTCGTCGTCGTCGTTGTCGCTGTTGCGAATGGGGGCGACTTGCTTGTCAAACAGATCTTTTGTCTGCGACTTGTGCAGACTTGAAATTTGTGAGGAACAAACGATTACGACATCATCATTTTGACGAGCAAGAGCTCCAGAGTGAGAAAAGCACCACCAGAAGAAGCAAGCAAGATGGAGATCGCGCTCGTGCCCGTGCTCGACGACAACTACGCGTACCTGCTCATCGACTCTGCGCGCCGTACGTGACGCCTGACTCGTTCTCCCACATGCATACAGACAGTTGCCTCACTCACACAACACAACATACCGCAGGCGTGGCAGCCGCGATCGACGCCGTGGAGCCCGAGAAGGTGCTCGCGCGCGCCAAGCAGCTCGGCGTGACGATCACGACGATCCTCACGACCCACTCGCACTGGGACCACGCCGGCGGCAATGCGTCCATGAAGGAGCTCGCGGAGCAGCAGCAGGGCAGCCAGCTCTCGGTCCCGGTCATCGGCGGCAAGGGCGACGACGTCCAGGACGTGACGCTCGAGGTCGAGCACGGCGAGGTCGTGCGCGTCGGCGACCTCGAGGTGCGGGTGTTCCAGACGCCGTGCCACACGCGCGGCCACGTGCTCTATCTGTGCGGAGACGCACTCTTCACGGGCGACACGCTCTTCGTCGCAGGCTGCGGCCGCTTCTTCAGCGGCACGCCCGCGGAGATGCACCACGCGCTCAACGGCGTGATCGCCAGCCTCCCGGTCTCCACCAAGGTCTACTGCGGCCACGAGTACACCGCGAGCAACCTACGCTTCGCGGCGCACGTCGAGCCGGAGAACGCTGCGGTGCGCACGAAGCTCGAGTGGGCGGTTGAGCAGAGCAAGCGCGGCGAGCCGACGGTGCCGTCGACGCTCGCCGACGAGCTCGCGACGAACCCGTTCATGCGCGTGCACGAGCCGGCGGTGCAGCAGTTCGCGGTCGGCGGCGCGAGCACGGACCTAGCTGCCGTCATGGGTGCGCTGCGCAGCGCGAAGGACCAGTTCGGCATTGGCAAGGGCAGGATCTAAGGAAGATGCCATAAGCGCTTGCTCGCAGTGTGTTCATGTGTTCATTCCTCCCTGCGCTTGCGTCAGAAGCGTGCGGTCGCTGGCGGCGAAGGACTGCGTCTCGCTCGCCACATGTCTGAGCTGTCGTGGGGCTGCGCCTTCGACACGAGTCCCGGCAGCACTGTTGCCGTCGGTGCAGCTCCGTCACTAGCAGTGGTGTCACTCTGGCTGACCGTCAGCGGAGGTCTGCTGGCTTCTGGAAGTGGTCGAGATGCGATCGCTGCGTGCTGTCGGATGAACGCGTCCAGCGTCGTCTGGTGGATCATAACACCACGCAGCACGTGAGCTCCCACGCATCCGTTCGAGCAGATCCGGCGACGCACGCACCGGGTTCTCCACCATCCGCCGTCCTCGCTGGTAGCTCGACGGAGCGTACACCGCCTTCGAGAGCACGATCCTCTTCTTCACGAGCGGCACGTGGCCCATGACGACACCTCTCTGGCACTCGACGCTCGCTGCCCGCGGCTGGTCGATCCGATCACCAGACACACACCAGTAAGTGAGCGATCACCACATCAACCCGCCCACACTTCACGCTCACCGCTCGATGCTGGTGGGCCAGTTGCTCCTGCTGGTGCTCGCGCCGATTCATGTGGTAACGTAGCATCGCGTCGATCTGCTTCCTCGCGAACGCGCGCTGCTGCAGGTGCGTCTCGAGCGCGTCCGCAGCGGCGTTGAGCTGATCACCGCCGTCTGCGCACGAGTCTCGAACCCACTCGTCGTCTCTCCAGCTGCTCGGATCTGCTCGTCGATGATGAAGTCTCGGAGACTGAGGCGGGGAGGACGGTGAGAACGCCGCCTGGTTGCTCAGCGGGAGCTCCTGCGGCGTGTCGAGCGACGGCAGCGGAGGCTTCCGAGGCGAATGAGTGCCTTCGCTCGGCTGCTGGAGCACCAGCCGCGGGCTCTTGAGCTGGTCCTTCGCTTGCATCTTGGCGAAGAGCTGCTCGTAGAACCTCACGCGCTTGCTCAGACTCGCGTTCATGTCCTCCAAGATGCGCTTCTCCTGCTGCGCGCGCTTCTTGTCGTCCGCGAGCCGGTCGAGCTGCTTCACGAGCGCCTCGAGCTGGGAGCTCTGATACCGCAGCTCGAGCTGCACGCGCTCGTTCTCCTCGATTGTGCGCTGCGTGGTGCCGTCCAGCTGCTTGCGCAGGTGCTTGGCCATCTCTTCCTGGCACGCGAGCACGTCCGCGTCCTTCTCACGCCGCAGCCGGTCGTGCTCGAACACGAGCTTGCGCTCCAGGAAGTGCACCTCCTCCTCCTTCTGCGCCACCACGGCCGCGACCCGGGTTTCCAGCTGTTCAATCTGCACCTCGAGCCGCAGCTTCTCGCCCTGGAACACGCGCATCTCGCGCACGAGCGCTGCGTCGCTGTCGAGCTGCTGCGCCAGCTGCTCGCACTGCGCGCGCTTCTCGTCGTACAGGCGCCGGAACTCGTGCTCCTTGCACGTCTCAAGCGCGTGGAAGAGCGGCTTCCCACTCTGCAGCAGCGCCACCATCGACGCGCGCGCACCGACGCCCTCGCCGCCGCCGCCGTTGAGCGTCTGGAGCAGAGATGCGTTGATCGCCTCGGACTCCTTGAGCTTGAGGTTGAGCTCCTCGATACGCTTCGCCTTGAACGCCAGCACGCGCTCGCGGTCGCCGACGTTCGTGTCGAACGAGAGCTGCAGCTCGCGCAGCTGCTTGGCCAGCGCCGCGTTCTCCGTCTGCAGCCGCTCGCTCTCGCTCTTGGCGGCGCGCAGCTCCTCGTCCAGCCGCTGCTCGTGCAGTGCGCGGAACGCGACGGTCTTGAACGTCTCGACGCCATCGGGGTCCTCGGCGCCGAAGAAGTCGAGCGCGCTCTTGAGGCCCGCCGGCGCCGCCATCGCAGCAAGCAACGACGTGCGCTATGAGCTTCCAACCAAAAAGCGGCAAGCGGACTCGCGGCATGCCGCACACTAAGAAAAGCTCGTTCGCACGGCTCCTCCTCCCTCAGCAACGCAGGATCGGCGGGACGAAGACATCGCCGACGTCTTCCGCCACTTGCTCCTCCTCTGCGTCGTCGTCGTCGCTCCACGCGTCCACGTCGCCAGCCGCAGTGCCAGCACCCGAGTGACTCGACCCGGTCGGCGCCAGAGCTGCGTCGTCGCGGTCGTCACGATCCAGCGTGACTGGCGGTGGCTGCCACTTCATGATGAGCCCGTCCTCGCCTCCGGTGAAGAGCTCCCGCGTCGACTGCCGGTACACGCACGCCGTGATCTGGCTGTAGTGCGCCGTGGAGCGCAGCAGCGGCGCGCCACGGTCGCCGAACACCTGGTATGCGTTCAGCTGCCCGTCGCGGCCGTTCGGGTGGAACACCAGCGTGCTATCGGCCGCGCCGCCCTCCTGCACGACCGCCATCTGCACGCTGCGCGCCGCGAGCTGGTTCTGCACGCCCTCGTAGTTGACGAACTGGTGTGCGCCGCTTGCGCTGTGCCACAGCCGCAGCTTCTGGTCGAGCCCGCTGCTGAGCAGGAAGCGCCCGTCGGGCGTGTACGCCAGGCTGTTGACGCCCGCGAGGTGCGCGGCCACCGAGGAGACCGACGCCGCCGCGTGCGGATCGTTGCGGCGCGCGGGCCCCGAACTCCTGCTGCTACTGCTGCTCCAAGCCAGCGCTTGCAGCGCGTCGACCCGCTGGCGCTTCCGAGGCGCAGGTCTGGCCGCCGCGCTCAGCGACAGGCTCGGCGCTCTCTTGGCGTTCGTGAGCGTGTTTGCCCGCCCGGGTGCGGCGGCGGCGCCCTCGTGGTTGAGGCAGAGTAGGCACGCGGTGGCGCCCGAGCGGCGGATGTCCCACATGCGCACCTCGCCGTCGCGCGCGCCCGTGGTCAGCTGGAACTCGTGCGCGGGCGACCACGCGAGCGCCCAGACCTCGTCCCGGTGGCCCAGCAGCGAGTGGGTCGCGGCGCCGACCGCCAGGTCGCAGAGCCGCACCTCGTGCTTCGCCGTGGCCGCCGCCACGAGCGCGTGCGTGGCCGGCGCGGCGCGCGAGAAGCCGGCGGCGAAGACCTTGGCGCCGAGAGAAAAGTCGCTCACGACCGTAAACGCGTCGGCGTCCCAGACGCGCACGCGGCCGTCGAGCGCGCTCGAGACGAAGAGCCCGCCGTCCAGCGGGTACCAGTCGACGCTCGAGACGCCGAACTGCAGCCCCGCCCCTTTCTCGACGGCGCGCGCCGAGCACACGGGCGGCAGCTCGCAGCTGGTGTCATAGCGAGTGCGCGGAGCATCCAGCGCGCGCAGGTCGAAGAGCAGCACGCGCGACGTGGCGGTGCCCGCGAGCAGGAAGCGCTCGTCGACCGGGTCGAGCGCCAGCGCCCACGCGCGCATCCCGCGCCGGAACACGAAGCCGCGCGCTGCTGGCGCGAGCGACCGCGCCCCTTCTGTGTGCAGCGCGTCGCGGAACGCGCGCGTCCCGACGCCCGCGCTGCGCTCGCGCTCGTGCAGGAACGCGGACGTGCGCATATTGAGGAGTGGAGTGGGTTGGGACTGATGAATAGAATGTATGCTTCTCAATAGTGTAGACTGTGAAAGAGCATATGACAACAGATAGGCTGAAGGCAACTTGAAGTTGCCGTTTTCGATGGTTGTCAACAAGTTGCTTAGCCATCACGCACTCACTGGTGCGACTGGACGAACTCGAGCGCCGTGTCGAGCATCGTGAGGTAGTACACGCGCTCGCCGTGCTCCGACGCGAACGCACAGAGCTGCTGCATCGCGACGCAGTGCGCGAGCGGCTGCCGCACGCGGCTCCGAACGAGCGCGAAGATGAGCAGCGGCAGCAACTCGTCCGCGGCGCACACGCGCGCTTGGCTCGCGTCAGAACCCGGAGCACCCCCACCAGGCAGGTGCTCGAGAGTGATGTGGTCGTTCAGCGCCTGCACACTCTCCATGAAGCGCTCGAGTTTCCGTGTCGGCGCAGCCTCGGCATCCATCGCGTCCAGGCTTCGGATCGCGCGCTCCACACTCGCAGACTGCTCGGCGTGGTCTGGATTGTTCAGCGCGAACTCGTCGCTGGACGCTGGGAGCAATCGCCATTGAGTGCGCTTGCGCTCGAATGCGTCGCGGCGCGAGGCACTGACCACCGTAGCGCACCACTTGTCGATCTTGGCGGACAACGAGCCGTCGCTGCCTCTGTCGCCACAAAAGTACGACTCGACGGCAACCTGCACGCTTGCAGCGAGTTCTGGACGGAACTGGTGGCTGCCATCACGATGAGAACGTGTACGCTTTTCGTCGTTTGCAGCGTCCGATTCAAACATCTCGCAGAGATGAACTCCGCCAGCAGCTTCCAGCTGTGCGACCCGGAACGTCAGGATGAACTGCACGAGATCTTGGATGCAGTCGCGCACTTTGTTCAGGTAGCGGCGGCAAACTGCTGGACATGTCGACGATGGGAACTGCTGGCGCTGGAGGATACGGGCGCAGACGTGACCCTCGAAGCTCTCGGAGCTCCGGAGCAACTCGAAGACAAGCGCGTGCACTCGGCTGTGATGGCAGTGTCGACTTTCAGCGCCAAGTTTGAGCGAGTGCAAAGTCGTTCTCGCTGTCGTCCGCGTGTCGTGGCGATCTTGCGAGCGAGCGTTCCACCTCGGCACTCTCCAGTTCTTCGTCCTCTGGGATGCTGAACAGTGGTGGTGGTGGTCATCATCAGCGGAACTTTCGGGTGCCGTCGACGCGCGCGAAGCCAGAGAGGAGCGCTTCCGGCCCACTTTCTCGCATATCGAGTGCTGCATCCGCTGTTCATCCTGCCTCGTGTCGCTGGCTTGCGAGGAATTGGGTTCCTTTGCCAGCGGCGCAAAGGATTGCTCGAGGTGCATCGGGGTTGGTGGCAGTGTCGCTCCACCGCTGCTTCTGTTCGTGATGAATCGCTTGAGCGACACTGCCTTGAGCCATCTCGTCGCTGCGGCTGCGAATGTAGCAGCAGAGGCGCCAGTTGACGACGCTTCTCTCGGCTTGCTGAAGAAGCGAGCTTTGCGGCCACGACTGGCCTGGAAGAGCGAGACCTTCGAGCCTGGCGGCGGTCGCGGAATCGCGAAGGATCCTGCTCGCGGCAGATGTATTCGCGAGGACGCGGAAGAAGCAGCAGTGTGGGTTCTGGAGCTGCTGCTGAGCTCGTGACACTCGGTTATCCTGGCTGATCTGTCTCGGTGGCGGCCGTCACGCTGCTCTTGGAGTAGCAACCTTCGAGACTGGAGACATCGCAGCGCAGCCACCCACACGGTCAAGCCTGCCGGTGAACGTGTTGTGATCTCGAGCCGATCGGAACTGGTTTCGAGTGTGATCGTGGCTGAGCCCGCGGGTCCAGTCGCCTACCAGTGAGTGAGCACGATCGTTAGTTGGTGCGCAGCTCTGACAGTAGACAGCGCCGCCCACTGCGTCTGTCGCACCTTGAAGTCTTCAACTCGGAAGTCGCAGCGAAGTCGCGCGGTGGTGACGAAGATCTGTGAGCTGGTGAGCAGAAGCGATCCAGAGTGCCGACCTTCGGGTATGAGCGCGAGTTGCGTCGCTGCGTCATCGACTTGGAGTGACGGCGGGCTGTCTCTCGCGATCTTCAGACTCGACAGCTTGCGCCGCATCCGCTGAAGTCTGCTCGCCACGCTGTCCTGGAGTTCGCCATCTCCGTTCTGCTTCGCCCGCCTGACGACTTGGACGTTCTCACACAGCAGCACAGCCTCGTCGTGGAGTGCGCGCGAGTGCGAGTGGTTCAGCAGCAAACTCTTCTTCTCGAACGTTGGGGTCAGCATCGCTCGCTGATGTACGTGTTCTTGAAGTCGGCGGTACTGCCTCGGATCGAGTTGTCTTACATCGGGTGTCGTTGTCTTTGCCAGGAACTGAGACCTGTGGTTCCTGGAGGCGGTGTGCCCTTGGACTCCGAGTACGAGGCGCAATTTCTCGTCGAGATCGGATGCCAGCGCAAGCACCTTCCTCGCGAGTCTTCGCCACTCGTCGTCATCTGGCGCCGCTGCCTCACTGTGGGTTCGGATTCCAACAAGATCGACGACCGCGAGAGCCTCTGCTGCTGGCAGGAACGCCAAACCACAGAGCGCAATGAGAGCAGCATGTGTGTCGCAAGCGCCAGCAGCGCTCTCCATCGCTGGCATCGATCGATCGCTGTCCTGCGGCGTCTGCTGCTTGCTTGCGAGCTACTTCATCCACCCGATTACCTGATTGATGCTCGAGCCAAGAGCCTAAATCGGGGCTTCGTTACGCAGGAGTGCAGAGTGTCGCCGGAGGTCTTCTGGAGGTCTTGCGCGGTGTACCTTGCTGCTTGAAAGCAGTCTCGACGGCGTTTGTTTACCTCTCCGATGACATCCGAGGTGAACTTACTTTCGCAGGATTTTGTGTGTCACCAGACAATCAGTCGCCTTACACGATGGTGACCCTGCCCTCGACATCAACGGCCATGTGACGAATGTATGACACGCCGGTACTCCTATGCGAGTAGACTCGACGGCACAAGAGGTCGAATCAAACTGATCGATTTGTATACGCTTACAGCGCCGACTACCTCGACGCACGTTCGTTCGAGCGCACCGACATCTTACAGGCCGAACCAGCCGTTGTCGCTGATGAGGAAACCCAGCGTGGAGCCGCCCGCGATACCGAGGAAGAGGCAGAGCACCATCAGAGCGCCGCCCGACTCGCGGTCCTCCGGCTTGAGCATGCGCGGCGCCGTGCCCATCGTCACCGTCGAGAGGAGACCGTTCGTGATGCCGATCGTGAAGTTGAGGCACACGTTGTACACGAGCGAGCCGACGTCGCCGCGGCCGAACGAGTACAGCGACGTGCCCGCCACGCCCATGAGCAGCAGCGGGATGTACGCGAAGCGCAGCACACTGAGCGAGAGCGACAGCTTCATCGTGAAGATCTTGTACGCGAGCACGCCGCAGAAGATACGGCCGAAGAAGTCGCCGTAGTTGTAGCTGCCGATGATGCCCGGCGAGCAGTACCACTTGGGCGTGATCTCGAACACCTTGTCCGAGTACCCAGCCTCGACCGACAGGTTGCGGCCAGCCGTGCACGCGAAGCCCGGGAAGACCACGAGCGACACGAAGAGCACGAGGAACTGCGTCACCGCCGGCACCCAGATGATGCGGAAGATGCGCGCCAGGTTGGACAGTCTCGCGCCCAGCGACTGCGAGTCGAGGTTCTCCGCGCGCGTGTGCTCCTCGTTGCGGTCCATCAGGAACTTGACCGACGGGATGTTGGTGAGTTTCCTGTACAGGTACATGGCCGCGAGGAGCACGACCACGAGGATGCTGAAGAACAGGTAGAAGCTCGTGTTGACCGAGCTGCTCGTCTGCTTGACGCCGCCGATCGCGAGACGCAGGATCGTGTTGATCGTGATGTTGAGCACGCCCGCCCACACGTTGCCGATCTGCACGCCGTTCGTGA